>CAJQZN010034202.1:0-15997 GCA_907164685.1 Colias eurytheme | reverse complement strand
GGGGAAGATGGAGAGTTCTCGTCTCAGAGGCCAAGACCCACTTTGGGTTTTCAGCGCCAGAGGAGTAAGTAAGTAAGTAAACAAAAATGCATAAAACATATTATAATTACCAACTGCTCTTACTTTAACTTATCATGTTTCTAAAACAAATGATGTTATAAGTTATTAGTTACATAATTTAAAAATAATATGTAAAAACTAAAAACACACGTAGACAAAAATCCATTACAGAGGTCAAAATGTTCGAATAATTCATGCACCTATAAACGATCAACATTCTAACAGCAAAATATCATACATCAAGTATTTCCTTAGAAAATACCGGAGAAAAACAGTGATATCATAATATTATAACAACACTTTGAACGCAAGGGATGAAAATTATTACATCATTCACATAAGAGCGGCCGGTTTTTATAAACCATGCAATGTTTTTACATGTAGCAGACGCTCGCCCGCGTTCGCCTTAACCTGTAGTCTTGATAATATTATATTATCATAAGTGACGTATTTCATTATATTACTCTCGTGAAATAATCACAATTATAGCTGTAAGTTGATTCTTTGTTCTATTTAAATATTATTTTAGGTAACTAGGTACATATTTAATTATCATGCACGATCTAACATCGCGTTAATAATAATACTGTTAGATGGATATTAACAGTTTATCGCATGATGCGGTATGTATTTAAACATATTATAACAAATTTAAGAAATACGTGATGGAATTCTATTAAAACAATAGAAAACCAGTTCGTTATTTTAGAAAATTTCCTATAGCGATGAAATTATGTAGAGTTTTTATTAAATCTTCGTGTTTATCCTCCTAAGAAACTATGGAAGTAAGAACTAAATATATTATTGAAAAAAATATAGTAACATATAGGTTGTATATTTTTTTTTATTTCAATCTTAAAAAAACGAATTTTATGAAAGCTTAATTAACTTATTACATATTATTGAGAAATATAATATCTAAGGTTTGTTTTGTAACAGATAACTGTAATGATAACACCCATAGTTTTGATTTATTATTTATAGTTTGGATACCTATTACCTACCTACTTTTATTATAAACACATTCTTCAAATTGGCAAAATGCCAGTTTAATATAGGCATAAAATTATTATAGTTTCATAGTAGGTAACTATTTAGTATTTAGTAATCTATGATATTATCAGTCTATGTTTTATATATGGCGCTAAAACGTTATATTAAAAAAAAATATGTTTTATATGTCGGATTGTTGGATCATTATATAGGTACCTTATCTGCTGAATAACTATGGAAATTATATAAATTAACGCATGACTGTTAACGAAAACAAAACAATTTGTAGAGCAAAGTCTCTTGGTACCTACAGCCTACTCGGCTTCGCTCTTTTTACCTAATTGCCGTTTGTTGTTATCGCGATATTGTGCTCTTGAATCATGACAATGCAAATATATACGTCAGGAAAACACGCGACAAATATTTCGATCTCCTATAATATTGATGTTTTGATATCATCTATTTAAGATATGTATAATGAAGAACAATGTTTGTTAAAATTCTTTAATCTGCCAATTTAGAACGAAGAAGAATTTATGAGTTTTTAACGGAACTTTCGGAAGATGTGTACCTACTTAGTTACTTAAAGCCGGGTCCACATTTGTATCAAGTAATCGTATCCGTATCAGGCGTATCGTATCGAGTATGCGTATCCTAAGTGTGGACGCCCATTTTGACCATACCGTACCTTTTATCGCGTGAGCCATAAATATTATACGATTATATACGACACGTATCAGATACGGGGTTAATAACGATCGGGGTGTATCATGATACGAAGTGTATCACGATCGCGATCATTTAGCGTCCACACTAGCAAACATGATACGCATCGATGCTACGCGACGGAGATGTGATACGCGAAAATGCTCAAGTGTGGACCCACCTTTAGGTTATTTGATAGCTAAAATTTAAATGGTTTACCAAGAGGCAAAATTATATCTATATAGTCTATACCTTGGTCTATACATATCTACTTATGGCCTTATATGTGGGTAGTATACAAGTCTATAATACATATGCATAAGTAGCCCGTTTGTTTATGATTTAGACAGCAGAGTCATTAGAAAGTTGTTAACAATAGACGTCATTCAATTTTAAACAACTACATACCTATTTTATACACATGTAAACTTTTATTAAGTCTAGACGATAAAATAAACCTTGTCTTTGCATTAAAATGATAAACACTTAGATGAGATGGGAACCAAAACTGCATGTCATTATCATCATGATGACTATAATCTATACATATAATAAATCTGTAGAAGGGTCAATTCTGTACATTGAAAATATTGAAAAAATAAATAGCAGGGGGTGTTACTGGATCGATACCAAACCCAAATATGTGATTAAAAAAATTTTTGTCTGTCTGTCTGTCTGTCTGTCTGTCTGTCTGTCTGTATGTTCAGGCATCACGTAAAAACTAACGGTTCGATTTCGATGAAACTTGGTATAATTATACCTTATTATCCTGGGCGTAAAATAGGATACTTTTTATCCTGGAAAAATACGTAAAAAAAAATTAATCTTAATTTTTCAGTTTTATCCATAGACGTTGTTCTGTAGAACCGCGAACACACGTTGCGTATTATTATAGGCCTAGCCGTATTTGGGTCCAATAGATATTTATAAGATGTTATTGTCAGAGTTACTCAAAATGGAGAAATAAACCATCCACGCGAAGACCGACATCCGCGCGGACGGAGTCGCGGGCGGAAGCTAGTTATACATAAAGCTGCATCTCTTATACGTTTTTAAACAAATCCATACTAATATTATAAATGCGAAAGTAACTCTGTCTGTCTGTCTGTTACTCGATCACGCCTAACCTACTGAACCAATTTGCATGAAATTTGGTATGGAGATATTTTGATACCCGAGAAAGGACATAGGCTACCTTTTATTGCGAAATATGTACCACGGGCGAAGCCGGGGCGGACCACTAGTTAATAATAAATTGATATCAAGGAAGTTATTCTTTGCTCGTAGATTCATTACATTGGTGTCAGACCCAGCATCCGGTTGAATCTGGATTTGTTATCGAATAATATTGTCGTTATGCAGGCGCTAGACATGTGATCAAATACGCAAATACCTACAAAGTCGCGAAGTGTGGCACTGACATTTGCCTATTTGTTCAAAGTTTGAACACATATTTGAAGTTTGCCGAGTCGAGTCGGTTTTTCTGCGAACATCAAAGTAATCAAACTTCAAAGTTGCTTCAAAGTTTGTGCGCCCTGCCACACTTGTTGCAATGCTTAGTAACGCGCGCGCCGCTGACCGGAGCAGTTGTGTGTGTATATTTTGAGTGTCATAATGGAGTGGAGTAATGATGTAGTTATCGAATTTCTTCAGCTACTTGAAGCGGAACCCTCCATATGGGATCCAAAAAACAAAGACCACAAAAACCGTAACGTTGTAAACGAGGCATGGGTCCGAATAAAAAATAATTTATCACTACCGTTTACGGTAGATGAACTAAAAAGAAAGAGAAATAGCCTTCTAACCCAGTATAGGGATAATTTAAAAAAAATTAAAGAGACAACAAAAATCGTCTTCCGATCTATCAGCCATCTTTGCAATACCTAACTGTGCCGTAAAACATTTGAAAACAAGTCTAGCAGGCATATTTGTAATCGTGTTTGCGTCAAAGTTTTCACTTCAAAGTTTGGTCAAATGTTTGCTCAAACTTTGAAGCCAATGTGTAGCGCCAGCATTACAATAACATGAAAACATTACGTCATAAGAAATGTGATTGATCCACGTGTAGTGAGAGCTTTCCAGCAGCGATGTATCTTATCTCACAAAATATTTTAATGACAGTAATGGCAGATATTATGAACACTTTCAGAGAAATATGCAACAGTTAAACTCCGACTTGTATTTTTGGTTAAATTGGTTTAGCGTGATGATATAATATAGCCTATATGATGACCCGACCTGTTAGTAATATTCATGCAAAATTTGAAGTAAATCCATGGAGTAATTATTGAGTTTAGCCCGGACAAACATACAGACAAACTACTTCGATGTGGATTGAAGATCGCGACCCAAGTAGGTTGTGATTCCTTTAAAAAATATTCAATTTACAGTTTTGAATTTTCCTACAATTTTATTATAAGTACGTATAGATGATGAATTAATATTACTTTTCATAACACTTTAAGTACTTTAACACAATACATGGAGAAACCTAAAATAGAAATTGTGATAAAGTAACAGTTTATTAGTCGGCCTTATCGCTCTCGTATAGTGATTATTTATGGCTCCATACAAAAAACTCGATTATTCAGAATCATGGCTTCTTTTTAAACCTTCTTCAGTGCATTTTACATTAACTTTGTACCTACATACGATTAAAAATCCATTTATCATATTCAAATGAACATAAAAAAAATTATAGGAGTTAATAACTAGGTTTTTTTTTAATTGGTAATAGGGAAGCGCTTGACCACAATCTCGCCTGATGTTAAGCTGAGATGTGTCATGGAACGCGCTTCCCTAGAAGGTACCTGTTCACTCTACGCTTGAAGACCCCCGTAGCATAGAAACCGCTATAAGTAGGTAATTGCTACTTGAGTGAGATCAATCATTTCTAATCTGAATCAGAACATAATCTATTCATAGATATATTTATAAGGAAAAAATAAAGCAAAAAAACATCTGAAGTATTAATTTGATGTGTTGAAATTTTTCTCGATTTCCAGCCAACATGGCAGCGGACAAAGTGTTCCACTCCAGATCCCAGGGCATCCCTTCAGAGGGAGTCAAGGACCAATACGCAGATGGTATAGCCGCGAGGATATGGAAGAAGTACATCGGAGACAGCAACCAGAGAACCCAGAATTATAAGGACTTTCTCACTGGTATACTGAGAAAACACGGCTGCGTTAATGTGCTTGATGCTGCTTGTGGTACAGGGTAAGTTATCTTAAAGACAAATAAACTTAATATTAATGAAAAATCTAATCAACCTAATCAAAGTAATGCGTTACAAAATGTACACGCAAGGAACTAAAAGCTTCCCAGCTATAACTTCCAATATAATATGAGTTATGAGTTCGGAAATCAAAGAGAGTTGTGTAGGTATCAGGGCACTATGCACTTTTTACTGCTGGTAATATTAAGGTAATTTTATGGTTATTGATTCATATACAATTTTGTGTGAAAGCTCTGGGTGAAAACATGTAAAGAATGTAGTTACTAGGTGCTTACTTTAAAGTAATTTGGGTTCGACTTTGGCGCGTTTTTAAATGATAATTTTTTTTATTAAGTAAGTACCAAAATTGGTTAATGATATGAAATATGTATACCTGTTAAATATTTAATAAAAATAAATGAATCGGAAACGAATCTGTTATCTCAAAAAGGTCGTTTTTCTTACAGATACTTAATAGAAAATAATTATTATCTTGTTGTTAAACGCATTTAGGTATCTAATATCTTGCAAAATATTTTTGTATATATGCAGTTGATGTATGACGCAGTGGTTAATGATACTATTTGCTGACCTATAGGGTGTAGGTTCGATCAGTAGATAAGTCGAGCCTTAGATAACACATATTATCAAACAAAAATCGCTTCGCTATACCGTAGGTACTACTACCGTGGGTATTATATAGCATGTTGTTATTGCTATTAATTCTGCTTTAATAAAACAATTCAAAGTGTAGAGATAACATGATTTGTTTAATTTTAAAATAATCGAATTTTTTATCTTATTTTCTCAATCCGCAATAGGTAATCACTACTTAGTTACATAATATTATAATATAGGTATTATGTTTTTCACAAATATGTAACCAACTATATTATGATACGACGTCATTATTTGTTTTTGTCATCACGTTTGTAATTGTTTATAAATATATTACAGTTAAAAGTTAAAACATACACTATTAATAATAATTAATAATTATTAGATATTCATATAACTAATATTTACTTAAGCTAGCACAAACAGTTTCATATAGGTACTTAGGTACCCATTTACATCAATCGATCGATTTTTATCACTACAAGGTAGTTACTACTCTACTACAAATAGGTATACCTATATAGTACTTATTATATAATCTGTGCTCCTAGGTACTACTAAGTTTTACAGCCACTGTTATTTATAAAGAATGTAAAATTTTCTTTCCAGTATAGATTCAATGATGTTAGTAGACGAAGGCTTCAAGGTGGTGTCGGTGGACGCGTCGGACAAGATGCTGAAACATGCGCTCAAAGCGCGATGGGAGAAAAGAAAGGATTCGCGGTATGATGAGTGGGGTATGTTTTTTTTTAATTTAACCACAATTTCTTTTGTTGGCACTGGCAAAAGACCAAGGTTCGACTCCCGCCTCAAAATGGAGCTTTTTTCTATTCTTTAAGAATTGATCCATTAATTATTAATTAAGTATTATTATTATACTAAAATTTACAACCATAAATTAGGCATAGGGAATTTTCTCTAAAGCGCGGAATAATCGCGGAAACTTTATCATAACTCTCATATTCGCAGTAAAAGAAGTTGTAATTTTACAACTTATTTTTTTAGCTTTTTAACCGTCAATTGATTCTACTCTTCTAACTAATTCTCTTTTTAATATTTTCAGTAATCGAAGAAGCTTCCTGGGAAACCCTGCCTCAAGACGTCGACTCATTTCTGCCAGGCGCTAAATTCGACGCAGTTATTTGCTTAGGAAACTCTTTCGCCCATCTTCTAGACGAATACGAAGACCAAAGAACGCAGAAGATGTGTTTAGAGAACTTCGCGAAAGTTCTGAAACCCGGCGGTCTTTTGTTTATTGACCACAGGAATTATGACGCCATGATCGACAGTGGCGCTACTCCAGGCCATTCTATTTATTATAATGTGAGGATATTTTATGGAATAATATTTTATTAAAGAATTTGTAAAAAGTATGTTTTAATCCATACTAATATTATAAATGCGAAAGTAACTCTGTCTGTCTGTCTGTTACTCAATCACGCCTTAACTACTGAACCAATTTTTATGAAATTTGGTATAGAGATATTTTGATACTCGAGAAAGGACATAGGATAGGTTTTATCCCGGAAATCCTACGGGAACGGGTTTTTCTTTGAAAACGCGGGCGAAGCCGCGGGCGGAAAGCTAGTAGAGAATAAGGTGAAGATATAAATGACAAAAATAAACGCCTGCCAAGCACACGAGCAAATTATTAGAAAATTGGTTCGTTAAAAGGCTTTATAGAAGGCTTTAGATTTGGATATAAGTAATGCAATATGCAAGGAATCTAAATTTCAATTATTGCTTTTCTTACTGCCAATGATTTTACTGTTGATTTTACTAATTATTTGCCCTTTTTACTTCAGAGCAAATACCCAGTCGACATCAAAACATCCGTGTTGGTGGTGCGCGGGAAACCTGAACTCGTCGCTCTGGACTACTGCATCTGCCCCACAGAGAACGGAGATGTCTCACAAAGGAGGTATGGCATTATTGTGTCAATTTTTTTTATATTATGAAAAAAAAAATCTTTTAGAAGCCTTTATAACTAACTTACTACTTTGACCGCCTCCTTGGTACAGAGGTTAATGCGTGAGCGTAACACCGAGGGATTCTGGGTTCGATTCCCGGTGGAGACGAAAAAAAAGTCTCGGTCTGGTAGGACACAGAAGGCTGATCACCTACTATTATTACCTAAAGAAAATCGATCAGTGAAACAGATGTATAATGTATCTGCTCCTTACCCCATTAAGGGACATGTGACTTCACACTTCACACATACATAACTACATTACCTGAAAATTACATAGTTAAATACCTACTTACAATCGAATTGGGTTTTAACTGAATATATCATTCGTCAATTTCAGACTTATTTTCCAAAATTTCGTATACACAAACATAAAAAAATGATGACAAGTTGACAACGTAGCTCGTAGGTTAATTACATTTTAGGTATAATTATTGCTCGAGATTAATGAGCTCACGTGCTAATTGAAATTTCTAATATAATGCGTCATAGCCTCTAAAAGAATATTTCAAAGAAAACATTACACGATATAATTTGTTTCTGATCGTCTCCTTATAAATTACCTTATTTATTTTGTATGTTTATTCCGTTTCTATGCAAAACAAATGAAACCAAAATTTAACCAATTTTAATGAATAGTCACATATTTCAGGAGCTAAGTCTAAGAGCTAAGTAGTCTAATTAAGGAATCATTTTCAATATTCAATGATTAGTTACCTATGTACTTGTAGTCTTTAGAAACTATGCATTATATGTAGTAATTGTCCTCATTCCATTCCAGTGAATTCCGTCTCTGCTACTACCCGCACAAACTGAACAGATTCACACAGATGTTAGACGAGGCGTTCAAAAACCGCGCGAAACATGACATTTACGCAGACTTCAAAGAGCTGTCACAAGTACCGGAGCCCGCGTATTATATCCATGTTATGAAGAAACTTTAGCTTGTAAATAGGTTAAATTTGTTAATAAAATTGTTGTTTTAATTTTGTATTTTATTTTGAAAGCCTACTCTTCGTTTAAATTTGGGATGAATAAAAATATCTAAAATCATTTAAATCATAGACAGAAGATGAATTGCAAAGTTCACTGAAACTCTCAATTGGCAATTAAAAAAAAATAATTAATAACTTTTCTAAGTTTGAAAAGATATGTAAGAAGTGTACCTTTTACGTTTTTCAACATAATATTTGAGCTATAAATATATTGAATAAATGAACCAAACATATTTTACAGATTAAAAATCCTACTAATAAATAAATAAAATAAAAGGCGAAAGTTTGTATGGATGTATGGATGTTTGTTACTCTTTCACGTAAAAACTACTGAATGGATTTGAATGAAACTTTACCACAATATAGCTTATACATCAGAATAACACTTAGGATAGGTTTTATCCCGGAAATCCCACGGGAATGGAAACTATGCGGGTTTTCCTTTGAAAACGCGGGCGAAGCCGCGGGCGGAAATCTAGTTAAGAAATAAATTTCAATTTCAATTTACAATTATAAACAAGAATATGCAATTATGCATACAATATATAGATTACGTGAAATAATTATAGTACACAAATGTAATAAAGCAATTACTATAAAAATGAAATAATTTATTCTAATAAAATTTGTATGGATGAAATAAAATGACAGTGAGAGTTAACTTAGACACATCGGGGGCTTAAAGATAAGTTACAACTAAAGCTAAGTCTACACAGTCTATGAGCCGACAATAATGTTATTGATGGGAATGTGTATCAGCTTTACAAAGAAACCGATGAAGCCCATGATGCAGAAACCGATAGCTGTAGCGATGGCGATCTTTTGGAATTCTGGAAAAGAAATATAAATATTTAGTGTTGTTGTATAAGTTATTGTGTATTTTATAGATTATCAAAAAATATTTTACACAATATATATAAGACTATTATAACTGTTTAATATTTAACATCTGTTTCACTGATTTTTTGACGATGAAAAACTAAGCCACAGATGTGCATGATACCTGAAGCTATAATAACTTTAACTACATAAATCTAATAAAGTTTTAAATTTTAATAAAACCAACATAATTTAGTTATTTCTTACTGACTAATTAGATTAATATAAGAGAAGTGCTAAGACATTTAACTATCTGTGTAAGGATGAATTTCCATAACAATAAATATACCTACTGGATAAAATTGTTCTTATAATTTTATTAATAATATGGCTAAGCTAAGCATTAGACTCCAATAATTGATAACCAATATTACAATTACATACCTATATAATTTAATTTTATCATTCTAACTTATAGCTTATATTCACACAGTATAAAAATAACAGACCACAGCTGCTAAATCATGACACAAATTAATAGCTTTTGGCACTGCATAATTTTTAATATGTTGTTAGTCAATCCTACAATAGGCTATATGTAGGAATGTTTCTATAAATCAAATACATAACTCAATCACAAATGTGAAAGTCTTACAAATGCAAAAGAATATGTAACAAGATACCTACTCATAGATTTCACATTTAATCATGTTAGAACAAAATCTAATTCATAAATACTCCATGAAATGAGTGGAATAATGCCAGCGCAACAACGGTAATATGCTTCATATTAAGTACGTATATTAAACACAAAACTTCTGGAACAATCACCACTAAGAAACTAATTGTATTATATCTCAATTGTACATACCTTTTCTGTCAGGCTTTGTGCACCTTCTGACCAATCTGATAGAATCCTTGGCGAATTGCCTGCCTGGCTCTACAAACTTTACGATTTGATCCATTTTCTGAAAATAAGAATTAACAATTATTAACACCGATGTAACTAATATCATATATATTTCTCTCCGTTATTATTTGTTACACACTTACCTATTAATTAGATATGTACAGTGGAACAGAATAACCACAAATAATTAATCCGCCTATCAACTCGCAAAAATCGTACAATTCGTGGCTGAACGTTTGTGAAATGCAAATGACAAAACAATCCAAAATTGAAAACGTCAGCCACGTCTCGATACAGCACGTCACGTCACCATTTTCATGTTCGGATAGGTGCAATGTAGGTATTAAAAATTATATTTCTTAACATTTTTTTAGATTCTATTTTTATCTTACTGTAGAGTATTATATTAATAATGCAAAAAAAATATATTTATAATTTTACTAAAATGAATAAATGATATAAAATTGCGATACTAAAATATTTAATTAAGAAATTTTTATGAACATTTATGAACACATTATCCGATCCGATATCGGATATCGGACGCCGATAGCCGATATCCGATATCGGATACAATTTGCCCTTTCACATTGTCCGATAAAATCGTTCCGATACGTTCCGATATCATCATGAGTGTTGCCAGAAAGTTTTAGAGAAAACTAAACTAAATTGCCAGTTGATAAAAAAAGGTATAATTAAAAAAAATCAAATGTTATAAATCATAGTTGTACATGTACATTAAAAATAACTACGATAAAGAAAAACAACTTCAAAAAAGAAAAGTAAAATGTAAAAAAAGATTTGATATCACAAATTGCTGCATATTATTTAGATGTGCTATTTACTAAATAGTTTTGATATCAGTCATTTGTATAACATAATATACTAATATGTTAACACATTATTAATTAAATTTTATATCAATACCTACTACATTACCTAATACTAGGTAGTATTAGTTAATAGTTTTAGTAATACATATTAGTAAATACCTTTCAAAATCTATTAAATGTATTTTTAGCAAGACGTACCAAGTCATTTAGTCATTTTTTCACTACATACATTTATAAAAGTTCATATAGTACCTATGATAAATTTATTAAGTGATACAATCTTTGTTCACATTTTCTTTTCTTTTTCTTATTACACTGTAATATCATAAAATAATATTGTCAATCGTTCAAATATATTTGTAATATGATTGTTGTAATTTCCTGTAAGTAAAGATACATAAATTATTTCATTCCCATAAACAATTACTTTAGAATTAAGAGTTTTCAAACTTTGTATTCTTTATTGTAAATTCAAAACAAAAATAAAATCGGTGTGAAATCTCCTCCTTTTTTTGAAGTCGGTTAAAAACAAAGCACTCAATGACAACAATACAATAAACAGCACAACCAACATCCGAGTAGGAGGAGGAGCGAGGCAGAATGAGATAAAATAAAGATGATAGAAACTAATGTTTTCGAAGATAGATATTTGAATTTAAGAACGCAATATATTTTTGTTTCAGCCGTATATTTTAATACGGAAAATAAAAATACCTGCCGTATAAATCGTATTTTAAATGCCTATAAATACTTAAATGTGTGTTTTCTTAATAAAAAAAGGTTTCTTTTAATAGAAAGGGTTTTAGGTTAAAAGCAAAGAATTTTTTTAAAGATTGAGCGCCCTATAAGACTGAAAATACACAAATTAGTGCTTTTTTGCTGTTGGTATACTGCCTTTTCGAAAATTGAGTTGGCAACACTGAACATTATCGTCCGATAGCCACTGGGAATATCGGTGTCGGCTCCGATATCCGATATCGGACCGGACAATGTGAAAGACAGGCACATATTTCATACATTTTACTTCCCTCCGATATCGGATATCGGCTATCGGCTTCCGATATCCGATATCGGATCGGATAATGTGAAAACGCTCTAAAGGAAAGTATGAAGGCAAAAACAACAAGTTATTGCAGTAAATAGCTTCACTTTTAACCTTTCGTACAATCATATCATATAATAGGCCGGGAGATACTGACACAAAATTTTGCGTCATTTGTAACATAGGATGGCGGTTCTACAGGGGTCTTAGGCCGCGTTTCCGTCTGCAAGAAAACTTCCGCAAGAAATGTCCGACAGTCTGTCTGACAGCAACTTGCAAGTCATCTTTCAGGTGGATACGCGGAATTAGACTTGCAAGCTGCTGTCAGACAGACTGTCGGACATTTCTTGCGGAAGTTTTCTTGCAGATGGACAGGTGGCCTTAGACGCAATGAAACAAAGAAAAATGATGATCAGAAAGCTGGTACCGGGGGACCTGTACCGGGGTCAGTCGCGTGGGCGTTTGTCGAACTCGTTGGATAAATTATGAGTGTCAAACGATTTGTAACACAAAAATTATAGAATTTACCGATAGCCCATAAAAAAGAAGTAGGCGGTAGTGTCATTCCATACTTTTCCAGTGTGACGTGGGTGTGACTTACCGCCCACCCAAGCGCCCACCATACCGAGGTGAATGCGTCGATTAAAAAAAAAAAGACGGGTTGCACCCCGGGAGTGCCGGCAGAAGTGAAAACTTGATTATTAACGTTTAGCATGTTTGATATTTTGGAATGGTATCCGTCTTGCGCATGGAATATAAGGGCTAAAAAAAAAACATCCGTCTTCCGCTTTTTCGATCAGGTTTAAAATTTTTTTAAATTTTATACCCATTACAGAAAAAGTGCTCAAAGCCGCTAAAGAAGTTTTCACTTCAAAAAAAAAAAAAAACAATTCAATCATTTGTACCAGGCTAATTTTTGTGCAGTTACAAATCGTTTGGCGAAAAAAAAATTGTTGATTTTCGGCGGTATGGTGACCATTTCGCCATTTTCAACCAATTTTATTCTAGCTGCGTCGTGCCGTCGTAGCTGCGTAGATCTCGATGGAAGTTACAAGTTTTGTTGACATTCGGCCAGTGTTGATCAAGAAGCTTATATCTAATACACTGGAGATTTCAGTATGAACAACATGATAAAAAACATACAGGCGTCATTCAAGGTCATATTTTCTTGTTACAAGTTAATGTTCATACTGAAATCTCCAGTGTTAGATATATGCTCCTTGCTCTGAACAACGTCATATCATATTCGTTGTTCTGAGGCTTCTTGGCTAAGCTTCTTGGTGTTGATATAACAAAGTTGGCACTTGGCACTTGACACCTCCACATGTGTCATTACTCATTTTGTCATTTGACATTTCTGACATTTTACTTGCTATATTGGTGCAGTGTACCAAATAATAATAATTATTGCTATTTATTTTTATGTTTTAGAAGAAAATGTTCTTAAAATTGAGATTCCATACATATTAAGCTCAGTTCAGTGCTAGTTTATAGACTGTAATACAGAGTGCTATTTTTATATTAAGAATATAAGATAAAGTTGCACTTTACATAATGTATGCGATAGAGAAAAAGTTTGAAATAGAAATGAAGTTGAAGAAAGTAAGTTATTATTAGCAGTTTTTCATTTGTCGTCACTATACATGTATTTATTTAATTTAAATAGCTAATTGACGTCGCTATCCTACTTAATTTATATCACGTTAAAAGAGGCGTTTCTGTCACTAGGAAATGACGAATATACAAGAGTTGAAAGCGGCTGCTAATCGTAGTTCTACGATAGCGAATGATGTGTGCAATGTGCTGGGTGCTTGTGAGCAAAGACTGCAGCAGCTGGAGACAGCTGTGCTACCACTGTATGGAGATACAGCTAGGTTACAGCAGATCCACCATAGTAAGTTAATGATGAAATTCTAGAAGCTAAAAATAAAAAAAAGACGTGTGGCACTCGGGGACTGCCGCGGTAAAGCTATTGCATAGCATGCCTTCAAGCCACACCTCCGAGCCCGTCCCCGTGGGGAGCGTGAGGTTTTTTCATTACGGAATTTCTCGATTCGGTCCCCGCGCTCAAGGCCCGCGATAGAAGCTATGCAATAGCTTAAAAAACACAAAAAATATCAAAGCTTAAAAAACTTGCTCCGACACACAGTTCTCCAATTGTTATTTATTTGCAATAATGAATGATGATAAAACTATTAATTTAAGATATGGAGCGCACAGTCAAGTCTTTAGAACATGTCATCAACTATTACATGGTGTCTAGAGAACTAGCTGATCTGATACAAGCTGGTCCTCAATGTGCTTCTACTGAGTCATTGAATGTTTATATTGATGTAAGTGTACATTTTTATTTTATAACTAGCGGTCCGCCCCGGGTTCGCCTGTGGTACATATTTACGTTTTCTCTACATAAGAATTACGTACTTCAAGAAATATAATAAAAAAGAATTAAGGTGTATTGGGGTAATTCCGGCCACGGGGTAAATATGTATAAGTTTAATTAGTTAATACGTAACTAGTGATAGATTAAGCAAATATGTATGTAAAAATATCAAACCTATATAATATCTTCATGCCCTTACTTCACGATACTTACGATAAAGCGATGCTCTGAAGTGTTCACAATTTTCTGAAATACCCCTCATCCGAAATTCCCCCTATGCACTATATCGAAATCGGTCCACCTGTTCACATGTGATGCAGTGACAAAGCGAAACGGGTTTCATTTTTATATATATATAGATACTTACTTAAAATAAAGTTCTTTATTTCTGGTTTCATATTTTAATTTTGTTTGTTGTATGTTGCTGATATTTCTGAAATATTTAATTGTATTTATTTTTTTCAGGCACTTGATAAATTAGCTGAAGCTCAAAGTTATTTTAATAAAAATAACCCTCAAAGTGTAGAACTTGAAAATATTGTAAGTAGGAAACTGAAACATTTAATTGTAAATGTGTTATTATTGTAGGTAGCTTTTCTAGTTATTTTGTAAAAATCATTGATTTTATTTACAGAATCAACTGTACAATGCTGGGGTGCTAAAACTAGAAGCAGCATTTGAGGAGCTTCTCAGTAGAAATACAAGACCATTGTCTCCCACTACTCTTATGGATATGATTGCATTAGAAGAAGGTAAATAAATGCACCACATATTTAAGCATGTTTTACAAATATAAAATTACAAGCTGACAAGTATGCAAAATCAAGTATTTTTATGGCTCATGACATGTTATTCTAATGTTACCTATATTACTGCAAAGTTGATTTGATTTTACGTGAAACATGCATCCTCTCAAACTTTGCCACGTATAATATTAGGATTTTTCTACTATTAAAAATAGTTTCATAGTGCATTTGACTATACTATATTTTAATAGAATATTATTTTTTCCACTGACAAATTTGTTGTCAGCTGCTATATAAGCTTGTGTAAATGTCCAGATTCAAGCGTAGACAGCATTAGCGTAAGCGGCAGCAACTCAACAACAGGCGGTGCGGTGGACACAATGCGCGCAGCCGCGGACTGGCTGAGCCGCGCGGGCCGGCCTCCCGCCACGCCGCTGCTCGCTATACGAGGACCTGCTGCGAAGGCCTCGCTGGTCGCGTTTAAGGACTACCTGCGGTCTCGGTCCATGGCTGCTTCGCCGCTGATGGTATAACGCGAATCATGTAAAAAGAACGCTGGATGAAAGTGATGGGGTGTGTTTTGGCATGTATCGAGTTTAGCACGAAAGTTATTTGCTGCTTATTTTATTTTTGAAGTAGGCTCTCGAGTCGTGGCTTCTTAACTACATATTTGTTATTCTTATACCACCTCATAACACCAAATATAC
>CAJQZN010034201.1:0-18229 GCA_907164685.1 Colias eurytheme | reverse complement strand
CAGTGCGCATAGAAATGAATATTCCGTACATAATTGTGCTTGCGGTCAGCCGGACGGCTAACCGCAATGCGGCTACCCGCATAGTGCGTATATGCTCTAAGACCAAGATGATATGTAATGATAATGAAAAATATTAAAAAAAAGACGTGTGGCATTCGGGGACTGCCGCGGTAAAGCTATTGCATGCTATGCCTTCAAGCCACACCTCCGCGCCCGTCCCCGTGGGGAGCGTGAGGTTTTTTCGTTACGGAATTTCTGGATTCGGTCCCCGCGCTCAAGGCCCGCGATAGAAGCTATGCAATAGCTTAATAAAATACATACCTTAAGTCCCCTAAGCAGTGAGTTAGTGAGCCTGGCGCCAGCGTACGCCATGGAGAGTGTGGCCGAACCACCACCAGCCTTCGCAGTCACTACCTGTACACAAACATACATAAAGAAATGAATAAGTATATTTTCACAATTCATAAAAGAATACACCGTTGGGAACTGTAACATAAGCTTTGCTAGGGTTTGATGAAAATAAAAATTTAAATTACTTAGTTGAATTAAACAAAATTATCTAGAACAAATTAAATTTGTCCAATTGGCATACATATAAGTGTCACTTTAAGAAATTAAAGTTAATTGTTAGTATTGTATGATGTACAATACTAACAATTAACTTTAATTACAATAATAGTACAATAATATTTCAAAGACAACCCTATACCTATACAAATTGAAATAAGTTTCTTTCAAACTGCATCATTGTGCGTCACTTCACATCACACTGCATCATCCCACATCACCCACCTCAGTACCGGCCTCCTGTATCCTCTTAGTTAGCGCATCGATCTTGGCCTGGTCGGTGAGTTTGACAGGGGGCTGACTCTGACTGAGCAGGGGAATGATGGTCACACCCGAGTGTCCACCAATCACGGGGATGGTGACTGAGCGAGGGTCTACACCGTTGATCTCTCCGATGAAAGCGGCCGCGCGGACTACGTCCAGGGTAGTGACGCCGAACACGCGCTTCGGGTCGTACACACCCGCCTGGGGATGGACACAAAAGTATTTGATTTAGTGGAAAAAATAGCTTTAGGAATATAGATATTAATAAACATCATGAATTAAATAAATAATAGAAATTTTAAAACAATAAGTACCTAGTATTGTTAAAGATTTTTTTGAGCATTAGCACGCATTAGTGGCACTATTCATAATTCTGTCAACTGATTCAACCCAAATAATATAATTGTATCAATTACTTATACAAAGAGAAATTAAATGAATATATAATTACCAAATCAGTAGGTATATTAGCAAGATAAAGGTTTGTAAACAAATAAATAAAGATAGTCTAGTCATAGTAATTATTTATAATCACATAAATACTAAACATCGTAATTATTATTAGATAATGATTTAATAAGTATTTCATATTATCGTACAAAACCAGTTTCTCAAATTAATTTTCATTCTATGTATATTTCTATACTTTAAAGTTTTTGCGACAAATTCATGTTTATGTCCTTGTCTAAAGTGCAAAGTTTTTATACAGGCGTTCATAATGCAAATGTACATGTAAAATGTTTATTGTTTATTTTGATAAAAAATATTTATCCATGTTTTTAATAAAAACCTATGCAATCCATGTTTTTATCTTCATTTAAAACGCTGACAAATTTAAAGAATTCGATTTATTTTAAGTTCAAAAATCAGAAGAATGTTATCAAAGATAAACAAATAAGGAAGGAGAAATCTTTCAAAAACTTTCCTTAAATAGTCCATTTACCACCTACCTTCTTCAAAACTTCCGACGCGATTGGCACCATCGAGTTAACAGGGTTGGTGATGATGGCTAGCATTGCTTTGGGTGCCTTCGCAGCCACACATGCAGCGAGGTCCCTGACGATGGAGGCGTTGGTGTTGAACAGGTCGTCGCGGGTCATGCCCGGCTTGCGGGGGACTCCAGCTGGGATCACCACCACATCGGCAGCTGCAATATTGTATTAACATGATGATTGTATTGCTTCAATAGTGTTTAGTGATAGTTTAAGCTGCATTATTTTGAAAATTAAAGGATTATTATAGTAATATTTTACTATTTTGGTTAGTTGATGCAATGGGTGTAAATGTTATTTAACAGTGTATCAATAAAGTTTAAAACTAAATCAGAACATTTTGTTGTCTTATTAATGCTGCAATCAATTCAAATAGAAGTACTTCAAGTAGTGTGATGTGACCGTGTGAAGATTTAAGCATGCAAACTATATTTTAGATATGTTAGTTTATGTTAAGAGTTAAACATCCTAACTAATATTATAAATGCGAAAGTTACTCTCTCTGTCTGTCTGTTACGCTTTCCCGCTTAAGCCTCTCAACTGATTTTGATGAAATTTGGCACAGACAATCTTTAGACCCTGAGAAAGAACATAGGCTACCTTTTATTGCGAAAGATACGCCCGCCCGCGTAGCCAGCCAGCCACGCGGGCGAAGCCGCGGGCGGAAAAGCTAGTATTCATTATATACTGTCATTAAAATTATTATAACTACTTGTTTTAATAGGCCTCAAGTCTAATCAAAAACAAATTACAAACTAATTTATGACCTAGATTAAAAATTGATTGTAATTTTTTACATGTTTAGATATTTTAAATCTAATTAATAGCTTGTTAAGCACTATAACGCAATAAATAGGGTAATATATTGAGAATATAAATAATTGTTTACTTATTTCTATAAGTGATATTATCACATCTTTTATAGTCTGATATTATTATCAATCAACATTATCTTATCACAGAATTGACGTTTTCCATTATGTCATAGAAGATGCCTTATTCAATATGAGAAAATTTTTCATAAGAAAACAATAATTGTTGTTGTTAAGTAAGTAAGTAATTATTAAAACCTTTTAATATTATGTTATAATAACTTTTTACAGAATAAATATATCCCATAGTATTTTATGTACATATACATATACATTTCATCAATGGAGTAAATTATATTCTTATAGGAAAATTAGTTTTCAATGCCAATACTTTTCAATTTATATGGATCAGATGCATAATAACTTAGTATAGGAAGCATAAACAAATTTTATGACACATAATGTTCATTATACATAGTTATGTTGTACTTAATGTGTATTTCACTAAAGTTAACTAAATTTTAATATTAAATAAATTGTTAACAAGCTTTTGCTGGTTAATATTTATATATCTTTATTTATTTAATGAAATCAAGATGAATAAAAATAAATATTTAAGTCAAAAGACATAAATTGTAAGATGCTCTTGCAAGTACAGGTCATGTGATTCATCTCAGTGTATGGGCATACACTGAGAAACATCTGTAGAATCAAAAGAATCAATTCAGTCAAGTATTGAAGTTAATCATTATTCAGTATTTAACAAATGCATATTAAAACTTTACTTTATAATAATTCTCATTTATTTTAATATGATCCACCTATTGATATAAACCAGAACAAAAATTAAAAGAACCATTAGGTGCTTTTGGTTTCAAAATAACATAAAACAGATTCATGTTGTTTTCAGCATCTATAAAAGTTTCCATGAAAACTGACATTGACATAACATGGCCTTCACTAAATATAGGTTATGACTATTATGTAACAGCAACATAACCTAAATTAAATTAAAAATCTAATTGGATGCTTACATTCAATAGCGGCGCCGAGTTCTTCAGGTCCCTTGTGGGCCGTGACCTTGGCTGGGGTGTCCATGTGCGAAAGGTCGACCGCTACGCCAGGGGTCACCGGCGCGATGTCATAGCAAGCCAAGTGGCTCACCAAGGGGTTCTGTTTCAGCAGCAGGGCCAAGGGCTGGCCGATACCACCGGCCGCACCAGCCACCACAACTTTGTAGTTGCTCTGAAATACATTTTTTTATTATAGAACATGATTAAAAACTTTCGACTTACCTTCAAATATTGAGTTATAACAAAACCGAAACATTATTTTTTGTCGGGAATTTAAATCCTCATTACTGAGCCTAATTAGCCTTCAGATCAAATAGCACTTTTTACCTGAGGTGAGGTGGAGAAGCTCTTGGCTCCATTTTGTACGGCCACGGAGGCTACGGGTTTTAGTACGCGTGAGAACATTATTGTGCGTATATTATGAATGGAATTACTTAATAACTTCGGATAAACGATTTTAGAGTAATCAGCACGACCCGGCCGACCTTTGCAAGATAACTAGTGATGTAACTTCACTGTCATAAATGTCAGCTTAAGCGATTACTGATTACACGTCATGTGCGACAAAAAACAACACACGCACACGCAAGTTGCACGCATTCCTAGAATCTCTACCTACGATGCCGAGCTACGATGCGTTTAGAAAACAATTGTTGACCATACACTTATAGCTTGACAGATAGTTTTCTGGTTTTCGGACTGACCTGTCAAGTTTATACCAATGATGAATGACATTATTTGACTAGCATTTTTGTCAAAGTCAAATGTTTTGAAGAAAAAACATCAACATTTATTGAAGCCATTTAATTTTATTTTACAAAAACAAATATATTATAGACGTGGGAAAAATATCTTAATTTTAATTATTCAAATTCATACAAAGCAGTCATCATGAACGTGATACAGGCGGTAAAAATGTATATCACAAAAATGACTGAGGAAAGTGGGCCTGGAATGAAAGTCATTTTAATGGATAAAGAGACTGTGAGTTATAATTATATCATAAGAACACCCAATAAACATCTTTCGTGCAGACCTATCACCAATAAAATTCAAACTTTACACTTTATAGAAGTGGGCAGCTTTATATTTATTTGTTATGCTCATGTCCTTTGCCTGTATCGTAATAAAATATGTGGGTTGACTTTAGAAACGTGCGGCACGAATTTCGGCGCGATTTTAATTTTTATCGATCGATAATGATGCCCCGAAACATACATTAGCGGCTTTTCGTGCGGAAACGTGTAATTACAGAGAAATCTTTTTTTTAATTTTTGAGATTATGTTCAAAATTGTTTGAGTTACATTGACAAAACTACAAGAATTGTGTTTGAAAGAGATAACAAATGTCTTAATGTACATATTAAAAACCATAGTTCATTCAAAAGCATGTTGCTGAGGGGACAACAATTCATACGGGTTATTGGCGAGCATATGATTGTTTGGGGCAATATGGGTATGTTCATAAAAAAGTTAATCACTCAGAACCAGACAACCCATTTGTTGCCTCTGACCCATTTGAGTCCCAGTGGCATGTTGTAAAAAGATTTTTTAAAAAAGATAACTATAACCACCCAGCAAACTTCGGTGATAATATTATAGAATATGTGGAGACGATGGGTGGAAAAAAATAAAATGGATCCATTCATTGCTATTTTAAATTGTATCAAACATGTATACAAGATTTGAATAAATAATTATTTAAAAAAAATGTTTTTTTTTTGGTATGTATATTGCACACAAATTGTTAATCACAGAACCGAATCTGTCCACCCCGATTCCACGTGGTACTTGTCTGTCATACACTAGAGTGTATTAAAAAAGTCGGAGGCGCGGAGGAGCGTGGCGCCCGCGTGTGCTGAGGAGCAGGCAGAGTCAAGCGAGCCGGAGTGGCTGAGGCTGGTCGCCAAAGGCGACCAAAAAGCCGAAGCTACGAAGGCGAGTGAAGACTCCTGCCTGCAACGAGGTACACGGGGGCAAGCGCCACGTTCTGCAGCGCCGGAGCAGTCAAGAAAGCCCATAATCTTCGTTATATTTCTAACTACATCACTACATAGTATAAAACAAAGTCACTTTCTCTATCCCTATGTCCCTTTGTATGCTTAAATCTTTCAAACTACGCAACGGATTTTGATGCGGTTTTTTTTAATAGATAGAGTGATTCAAGAGGAAGGTTTTAGTATATAATTTATTAGGCTTAAGTCAAAGCGGGCGAAGCCGCGGGCGGTAAGCTAGTATAAATATAATCTCAAAAAAAAATAAAAAAAAATAGAAGGGGGGGTTTCCTCACTCCCCCACTTTATAGGGGGTCTCCCCTTACCTCCCCCCTCCCTTTCCCTCCCCTCCCCCCCCTTAATTCGTGCCGCAAATTTCTAAAGAAATACCAAATATGTAATTACTTTAATAGTGTGTTGCTTATTAGACTGGAACTGAAATAGATAAAATACTCATGCTCTAAGACATTTAAAACTATAAAAAAATATCCAAAATGATATAGCTATACTTAGCATCAAAATAAATAGATACATAAACTCAGTTTTATTATATCAACATCTGTTGCTGTTGTGTTCATTATATTCACTTTATAATGAACCTTATTTTTCGATTTTTCAGACTAGTATAGTAAGTATGGTATTCAGTCAGTCAGAGATCCTTCAAAAAGAAGTCTATCTATTTGAGAGGATTGACAGTCAAACAAAATGGGATAATATGAAGCATATGAAATGCATTGTATTCCTGCGACCTACATCTGAAAATATAGCCCTGTTGTCACGAGAACTGAGGTGTCCTAAATATGGAGTATACTTTATTTGTGAGTGAAAATAGTTGTTTATTTTAGATTGTAATATTTTAATGTTTATGTATGAAGGGCAATTAATTCTTTTTTTATTGTTTGTATGCTGTTAGACTATAAGTTAGTAATCAAATATTTTAATAAACATTGTCTATATTTTTTCAAAATCAAGCATTTATTTATACAATTAAATTTATAGAACACTTCTGAATTATCAGTTTTACCATTTACCACTCTCATATATTTACTAGATATTGAGAACTCCAAATTACTTCAGTCACTTCTGTAGTTAAAGATATACAGTGTAAACTCTATATAACGACACTCGATTTAACGACAAACTCTCTAAAGCGTCAAAATCAATTGCCTTTGGTTGGTTTAGCTTATCTACAATGATACACTCTACATAGCATCACACCCACTCTCAATAACGACAACAATTAAATAATAAACTCGACGTCATGCATACCGAACTTCCTAAGAAATTCTTTCTTTTGTTTACAAATTGGGATTGTTTGCACGTGTAGACTGTTTTTGACCATGACTAATAAGTATGAGTCATGGATTATCTAAATTTCATTCGGGTAGGCCCAGTAGTTTTTATTTTATGAGCATTTTTGTCTGATCTCGATGACTTAAAAGATGAGGCAGATGAGCCTGAGCCTCCGCCGAGCATTAAAGAAGCTCTGAGAGCAGCTAAATTATTGGAAAATTATTTTCTTTATCACCAGGATGTTACAATATCGCAAGATATAAACAAAATAAGTAAAATAAATACAACAAAATTACTGGTGCAGCAAAAGACGTCAAACAAAAATAACAGACTATACACAATAGCGTTCAAGTAACATTCTTTTTTATGTGCATAACTACTAACACTAGTCTGAAATAAATTTTATCTTTTTCTAATTCTGATTTTTCTTCTCTCCATTTAACGACAACTCTATATAACGCCATAAAATGCACAGTCCCTTCGGTGTCGTTATATAGAGTTTACACTGTATTTACAGTCTATACATTTTTTATCATGTGATCTCTTTACAGATTTCAGCAATGTAATATCAAAAGCGGATGTAAAAACGCTAGCCGAGTGTGATGAGCAGGAAACTGTGAGGGAGGTGCAGGAAGTGTTTGCTGATTATCTGGCTGTGGATAGACATCTGTTCTCGTTTAACATTGTGGGCTGTTTGCATGGTATGGATAAAAAAATATATATATGTATATGTATTTATATATTACTGATGTCTCTGTATGTATTTATATACTGTAAACATTGTTTGTTATTTGTGTCAAGTAATATTAATTATTAGTTTTTGCTGGATTTGGAAAGTAAAAAATTTTCTACATATTATATCTTTTAGCAGGAAACCCATAATTTTTATGGGTTTATCATGTAAATAAAAAGGCGAGTCGGATTGAAATGTGTTACCTGAAAATTGGTTTTAAAATTCCTTTTTTTTCTATTATGATCTGCAATTAGTCGCAGATGAAGTAATTGTAAAATTGGTTTGCAACAAACCTGAAAAAAATACTTAGTCCAACAGGTTGTTAAATGGGGACCTATTTACACTTTGAAATTTACTATATACTATGTTCAATTTATCAGGTCGATCATGGAACCAACAGCACTTACAGCGATGTTCGCAAGGCCTCCTTGCTTTACTCCTATCACTGAAGAAGCGACCCATAATCCGCTACCAGGCTGGTTCGGAGCCCTGTTCTCGCCTCGCTGAAAGAGTCAAGGAACTGATGAGGAGGGAGTCAGTGCTCATGGATAATAATATACCGTTCAATGGGGATGTGCCGAACCCTCAATTGTTAATATTGGATAGACGTGATGACCCTGTTACGCCATTGTTGCACCAGGTATGGACGAAAGACGATTGGCCTGTAAATTTAAGACTTAGCTTACTGTTAAGTGTTCAAATTTTGAACTTCAAAACGTTGCGACAAATAATATGACAAATAAATCGCGTTTATATCCGTTAAAAAGTAATTATTTAAATATATTATAATGTGTAAAATTGAACAAGAAAATATCTATGGCTTTAAACTATTGAAATATTATTATTATGTATGTAGTATGTTAAAAAATGAATTGGATCAGTGAATGAGATGTGTTTGAGCATTGAAAGTATCAAGTAAAACAGCTGTTCAGAAAAGCATTTGAAACTTTTATAAGCACTTACATTACTTTGAGCTTACATTTGAGTTTGAGTTCCACTATATCTCTGCAGTGGACGTACCAAGCGATGGTGCATGAACTAATCGGCATCCACAATCATCGAGTATCGCTGGCACATGCTGAGGTGCCCAAAGAGCTCAAGGAGATCGTACTGGCGCCGGAACAAGATGACTTCTATACTAAAGTGAGATTTACTTCGCATACTTATGTAGTTTTCAGTTGACCTATTGAAGCAGAATTTTCCAGATTTTCTTTCAGAGCTCTTTAAATTGGCTATAGTATGATAGAAACAAAATATTATTCGTTTTTTGCCTTTCCTAAGAGATGTCTTGTTTTGCATGGACCGCCATGTACAATTTGTGAGGATGAATGTTATTTTCTTTAATTTCCCTTTATTTTATAAATATTAATTCAAAATTTTGATATTATTCATTCACTCTGATTCTTCTGCATATGTTATTTCTATAAATTTTTTTGTTTGTTTGTAAAATTATGAACAAAAACTTGATTATTTAAATATTCTAACAGAACCGCTACGCGAACTTCGGGGAGATCGGTCAGACCATAAAATCGCTGATGGACGAGTTCCAGAAGAAAGCCAAGAGCCACCAGAAGGTCGAGAGCATCGCGGATATGAAAAACTTTGTGGAAACTTACCCGCTTTTTAAGGTTAGTTATTAGTTGTTATAATAAATTGTTCATAGTAACAATGCGAGTAGTAGAAACTTGTAGCAGTTATTTATCGGTAATATTCTTTGTTATTTAAATTTTTAAATGCCTTAATTCCCTTTTTAATAATACTTTCATTGCCTATGTTTTCCATCTTTCCGTATCTTTTCAAACCTGTCTTAGAGTCTTTTATCTTACCTATAATATTATACCTTAAAATACACCTGAATAACCAATTCTCAACTAACTTTCACCTCTTATTTCGACATTTACCAACCCTTTCCGGACCCATAATTATAAAGTTTCCACCAGAAAATGTGCGGTACAGTGACCAAACACGTGACGGTGGTGGGGGAACTGTCGAGTTGTGTGGCCAAGCGCGAACTGCTGCTGGTCTCCGAGCTCGAACAGGAGCTCGTCTGCCAAGCTGATCATCAGAAGCATCTGCAGGTATTTAATTGCTTAAGACTAATGTGACTGAACTGATTTTTTTGTTTTGCAAAATGAATAAAAAACATTCAATATTTTTAATAGAAGATAAAAATAAACCAATTTTAAACGCGCTGGTATTGGTGGTGATTTTTTTTATTTATAAGAGGTACTTGGTTAATAATTATGATATGCTATAATAATTCAAATATTGAACAAATCTCAAAATAATCTAATTTTTTTAATAATAAGTTTCTAGATTTTGTTCCGTAATAAAAAAAGAAAATCTAAAATATTTATTCTGTGACAAGTTATTTACAGTTTTTAGACATAGTGTTAAGCATTAAAATGCACATGAATTCTTACACAAATAACATTTAAATAATTTATTATTAATTGATTATTGAACAATAGATACTAGACCAAGTAATATCTCTTTAGTTATATTTTATTCACCATTCTCACCACACCTTTTCTTTCAGCGCATAAAAGCCCTATTCACAAACGACAAGGTATCCGACTCGGACCTCATCAAGCTGGTCTCGATCTACGCGTTGCGATACGAGAAACACGCGAGCAATGCGCTAGCGAGTCTGTTGGAAATGTTGCGCACGCGCAGCACGAGTGGGGATGTGACTGTACCAGTGTTGGGGTTGGAGTATGGCGGGGCACATGCAAGGCAAAGCGATTTGTTTGGCTTGCAGGACGCTACTAAGATCACTAAGCGGCTTTTTAAGGTAAATTTTAACCAGTAGGCATTATGCCTACGCACCATAAAATATTTTTGTACATGGCTAATTTGTAGAAATAGGTCGTAGGTAGCGTCTTCAATCTTATTTACATTGTTCGTTACTATTATAAATTAATATCTCTGGTTATTTTTCTGCTTTTCATATTTGTTCAAAGAGAAGAAAAAATTAAAATTTAACCAACACTTTATAAAAAAAAGGACACAGAAGGCTGATCACCTACTTGTCCCTAAAGAAAATCGATCAGTGAAACAGATGTATGAATAATGCATCTGCCCCTTACCCCACTACGGGGACACGGGACTTCACACACACTTATAAAAAAAATGCTAATATAATAAATCGGAACTCAAAAAGCAATAAACAAAAATTTTTATTTTCTAAAAATATAATACAAAAAGAAACCAAAAGTTAGAACCTGTAATGAAAATAAATACATAACTTATCAACTGATTGCACAGCCATACCAAAACTTGCATATCCATTTTTTTTTTTATTCCAGGGCCTCAGTGGAGTCGAAAACATCTACACCCAACACACACCACTCCTAAAGGACACATTAGAAGACCTAATCAAAGGGAAGCTTCGAGAGAACCTCTACCCCTTAGTAGGGGGCGAAGACCTATCCACGAGTAGACGGCCACAAGAAATTATCGTATTCATTGTAGGTGGAGCCACATATGAAGAGGCTCTATGCGTTCATCAAATAAACCAAGCGTATCCGGGTGTCAGAGTTGTATTGGGAGGGACTACGGTGCATAATTCGACGTCGTTTATGGAAGAAATTAAGTTCGCTATGCAAGGCGTGGCTAGGACGCATACAAGGCATATACGGAATGTTTAATTTTGGTCCTTATTGTGTTAGTGGGAAAGTCGAGTTTTGTATGAAATGATCAAGTGATTATAGTGAAATTTGATCGATAATAATGATGATTGGTGATGAAAAAGATGTTTAACATTCCGTTTATGCATTTTTCATCTTGATTCTGTGTAACTATTTGTGGCAATAATAATATGGAATCTTATATATAAAAATGAATCGCAAAATGTGTTGGTAAGCGCATAACTCGAGAACGGC
This sequence comes from Colias eurytheme, assembly GCA_907164685.1. Lineage (NCBI taxonomy): Eukaryota > Metazoa > Arthropoda > Insecta > Lepidoptera > Pieridae > Colias > Colias eurytheme. Next base: position 6,617 of record CAJQZN010034201.1, on the reverse strand, counting down.
TGAACCGATTTCGATAATTCTTTTTTTATTATATTCCTTGAAGTACGAGGATGGTTTTTATGTAGAGAAAACGTAAATATGTAACCACGGGCGAAGCCGGGGCGGACCGCTAGTATGGAATAATACTTTCATTGCTTGAATTAAAACCTTCTTAGGTAAATGTCATAATTATATTTGCATTATTTATTATCATCAAGCAATTATAGCCCCTTGCAAGTATAATTTAAATAATTAAGATACTGTTTTAGAGTTAATAAATATTAGTTTATTACACATATCTGATGTATCATTACTACAAAATTTAATGTGTGTTTTGTACATAATGTACAAGTCTTGTTTTAAATATTGTGTCATATATTAAGTGATCGATAACAATTATTGGGATACATTTTATTCTTTCGAGGAAATCAACTAAGGTGCCTAAAGACTTCAAAAGTTCAAAATCAATTAACCTTGCTTCTAGTCTTATCATAAACAAGTTATTGTATTCTTTATTGTTATGATCAGAAATATTAAATTATAAGAATAATCTACTGTTATTTATATGAATTATTAAGAAATAAATTATCCATACTTATAACTCTTTTTAGTATTTGTTTTCCTACTTTTTCCCATTTTTATGAAATTTTGATTGTCAGAAAGTATCAAAAGAATGACTTATAATTTGCCAATCTTACTTTGATATCTTCATTGCAGAAGAAGTCTAAAACATTTTCAAAGTTGCAATAATTGTTTCTATTATCTACTTAACAAAGGGTCAAATAAAAACACAATATTGTTGTGTTCAAAACACATTTTTTTACGTTTTTTATTGAAAAATATCCGACGCAGCTGTACGCGTCGGCCAACAACACGTGTCCGCCGGCGACACGGGAGCTCCCTTACAAAACAAGCGAACACTCAAGCCGTGTCTAAGCATACGTTACATTTCCCATCGCTTCATATAAAACCTCGCACACCCGACATTTCAGTCTTTAAACCCCGGCCGCAGAACCTGCTCGTTCCTACTTTTCAGATCTGACAAAACAAATTTAAATAATATTGTTGTTCGCTTCGAGAAGGTTCTTCGTCGAGGACGTGGACAGTTGGTAACACCTCTGCCCCGCGGGGCGACAAGTTATAAGGCATTAACTAATACAGTTCGGCGTCTGACGCGTATTTTCAGTTCAATCAAAGAAAATCGCGTGAAACGACACGAACTGGGCCGCTGGCCGCAGCCCGTTACCTACGTTCGCAAAATATAGTGCCATATCAGGTACAAAAATAAAAAAAAGCTGTACAACTCGCAATCCGTGGATCGCTTCATTGCGACATGTGCTGTGGTGTTTTCGTTTTAAATGAAATGACTTTACAACGTTGACATTTCAAGGCACAAGATTATTTTTCGTTCAAAAGTTAAATAATAATTAATTAATGTAATGGCGCAGTGACATAGCGCGCGTTTGGCACCGGGTCGTCATGACCGTTCAAAAATCATTACGAAATCAATTTGCGAAAATAGTGGTCTTACCACAAAACAATTTAAACACAGTTTAACTTTAAACAACGGATCTGTCACTTTAATAGCTGTCTATGTGAAATACGACAAAACCAGAATAAAGAGAACCCGCGCTTAAAGTTTAACCCTGTCTAAAGTTTTTTGTGGTAAGACAGTAATTGTCGCGCCGTGTCACTGCGGCATTACCCTCGAGCGTTTTATATAGTATATCAAAAAAGTATTGGGAATGCTTCGTTTGCATTCAGTTCTGCGAATAAATGTCACAATAAAATAGTAAGCAAACTCTCTCGCTACTGATGTTCGAAAATATATAGAATAATAAATATATTTTTATATCTCCAGTTCCGATAGATAGATAATTATTTGGAAGCAAGCTTGCTACTAAATGTTTCTATTTAATCGCAATGTTTACAATCTATGCACATATCCTTGCATATACATTTTACATTAGGGGATAAATATTATCCATTCGAACCTTCAAAACAGTAGCTTAATGTAAATAATTGGTTTCGTCTAACATTATCATCGACTCGGCTATAGTATGCAAGACCTTAACATAACCACTTCACCTGATTTCGTTTCACTTTAAATCATACATTACATTTTTATATTTCTTCCAAGTTACATTGTCTCCTTATCGATTAATTCACAAGATACATTTCGTTTTTGCTCGTACACATAGTTTCGAATAGGCTATTATTTTTTATTATTAACAAAAATACAGTAGAAATTCCCCTAACAACCTATCATAGTGTCACAAATACAATCCGCATAAAACGTACACAATATAATGACGGGACATACAATATTCAGTTCCGTTTCAATTGACGTTAGACAGGTGAAGTGAGCAAACTCAAATGTTAGCCAGAAGGCACCGAATCGTTGCCTTCGCCCCCCTCCCCCACTACAATATATAAGAGACCCGGCGACAAGCGCAAAATGCTTCGTCTTGAGTATATTTCTCGATAATCAATCACTCGTACACAACCGCATTCGTCTACACAACGGTCAGACACAACAACCGCCCCGCACTCGCGGACCGCTCTTATCGACATCGATAAAATATAATCCATACAATCGCGTAACAGACAACACTACACGTAGAATATCTCACACACAACAAACACGCGGTGGACGCACGCACGCTTCAATAAAATTCTTAAAAGAAAAACAAAAAGTTTGACAAAATAAAAAAAAAAACTGAAAAAATTAAACAACACCGGCCGCAGCGCGTTGGCGACGCTTCGCGAACGTACTGACGGCGGTTTAGGCCCTTCCCGACATCTTTTTTTGGGATTTTTTTTGAATGTTCATTTTTATACATCACAAATTATACACGAATAAGCCGTTGAGGAAAGGTCTCTCGAATATTCCACTACTCGTATCCCTATATACATATTTACACCTAACTTAGAGGACTTAGGAGTTTTTTATACAGTAAACAAACGCGCGTATTCATGGGTTTTATATATTACTTCGCTATAGTGAAAGGTAAATGGATCGATGTTTATCGGAACGTGGACTGATCAATTCCAAAACCTATCTACGTGTAAATTTATAACACTTAGCTAGACAGCTCTGTTGAGACTTACTATAGACTGAAGACTATTGTGTTTGGGAAATCAATTGAACCTAGCACCGTTCGAGTTTAATGCTACTTAAATTCAGCGTGATGTATTGTGTATAAATCTAAAACATGTACGCATAATATTAATCATGATAATCTAAATTCATGTACTTGGCCAAGTTTTCAGTTATTTTACAAAAAAAAAAGGAATATCACATCACGTAGAACAATAAGTGATCAAAAGAATAATTTAAGTCTTCTTATAATCACAAGAACATGTTCATACTAACTCAAAACATTCAAAAAAGATTGTAAAAAAAGTGATATTTAAAATGTTGATTTCATTACACGATTGAAACATGCCCAAACGAATTTTTAACTTCCCAGTACTATTTTGCAATTAATCACTACATAGTATAAAACAAAGTCGCTTTCTCTGTCCCTATGTATGCTTAAATCTTTAAAACTACGCAACGGATTTTGATGCGTTTTTTTAATAGATAGTGATTCAAGAGGAAGGTTTTAGTATATAATTTATTATGTTTTAGACAAAGCGGGCGAAGCCGCGGGCGGTAAGCTAGTTATTAATATAACGTATAGAATTAACGATTTTACACGCGTACACGTTTTAGCCACACAATATTGCGTTAAATACAAACCGAAGCATAAAATAGCGCGCATAGATGTGAATTGAGTCCACAATTGGCGCTACCCAGGGAGCACCGCGCGGAGGTCATGGACTATGCCCCCCTTCATACAACAGACAGACTTACACTTTCGACGCGTATTCATAAACCGATTTTACCCCCCCCCCCTAACATATAATACTTAAACTTGTTTTCATTTATTAATATTTTTTTGAATTATCAAACTTGTTTTTTATGTAGGTATATATTTTTTTGACCAACTTTTTTCAAGTACATTACTTTCGATCTCTATTCGTGATTAATTTCCCGCTTAAAACTACTCTAAAACGTTTTTATTCCGCATCACAATTCATTTTTTCCACCCAAAAATGTTTACCGATTTTTAATACATTATTTCAAAGAAAAAAAAAATTTACCGATTTTTTCATCTCAATCGATAAAACCGGTTCATCATTACGCTCTACCAACCACACTCGCCATGTGACCCTACATCTACGTAACGGCTCGACTGGAAACGGTCCGACGTACAAATTATCATTAATTATATATACCTATAGGAAAGTAACGGGTTGTGAAAACACTTTATATTATAATATTATGTTTACGACTGTTGCGATAAGAATGGATAACTGGGAAAATAAAATTGAATAGATTTTTAGTAAAATCGACTTTTACCTGAATTTTACTTTTAAAAATACAGAATTAAGTCGTGCAAAGGGTACTTAATTATTTAAATTTACCGAAATATGAGTTTTAAAATCACTAAAAATATAAATAAGTTTTATAATTTTCCTGATGATTGATATTTAATGTGATAAAAAGATTTCTAGAACATAATAAATTACAATAGGACAGCTATATTTCGTTGTTTTTATTATTTTTAAATCACATTTCATCATAAACTTCCTACCTAACATTTACAACTCCATCACGCAAAGACAACTGCGTCGATTTCGATAAAAACGCGCACAAAGATAGACCACAACCTGGTCCCGAAACTCACGCAACGTCACGTGCGGGAGCTAGTAAACACATCACCCGTTCTTATCACAACAGCATCATTAATTATAACGCCCTTACATATATTTCATTTGTTCGAGCGCAGTACACACTACATATTAAATTTCGTTTATTGTCACATCTAAATCCCTTAATATATAGTTTTTTTAATCGAAATTAATTCAGATGAAAAAAACCGTTATATTATTCACTGTGATACACATACATACACTCCAGCACAACTCATTAAGGCAGTATTCGTAAATATATTTATATATAATACATCTATGTTATATAATATAGGCTTATTTTAAACATCTGATATATACATCGGATGTAAACAGCAATGTACGGACAGACAAAAAAAATCACCTAATTTTTAAATTACCAATGTTCGCAAGACTGATTTTAGAAAACAATAAAACAGAAAATATATCTTAAAATAAATAAGTATCAATAAATATGTGTGTAACGATAACTTGGATATATAGACAGAACAATCTCTCGACGAAATCTTGGCATTTAAAAATGGTAGTAATTTTTTGTCCGTCCGTACACATAAGCTAACATTCCCCAAACAAAGCGACATGAAACTCCGAAGGGTAATACAATTGACTCAAATTGGAATTCGCGGGTTAACACTAAATAATAAATATATAACGCGGCACCGCGCGTTAAAAATGTGGCTGGTAGCTTTTGGTAGAATTCGGTGAGAGAAACCAAACAATGGTAGAAAATGTATACATATATTATTTATATATTACATACTCGAAGCTGCCACTCGACATGTAACATTAATCTTTTAAAATCTTCTAGCAAGGGTTTTTATAGACAAATACATTTACTACATCTACTATATAAAAATAAGTCGGGTTTTCCTTCCTGACGCAAGTATAAGTCCAGAACGCAAGAACGGATTTCCACGGTTTTGCATTCGTTGTAAAGGTCTCGGGTTCCGTGAGGTTTATAGCAAAGAAAAGGTGTCTCTGATGGCGAAACGGAGTTTACCCGGTTTGCTAGTATTGTAATATTATTTAAATTGACTTGTTCCAAGGTACGACACAAGCTGCCTACATGTAAATAGTTTCATATGCTTAAAATATAAAAACTGTGAGCGCAAAGTCTACCAAATTCTACCATCCGAAGAATTATCTACCTATAATACAAATCACGACATGGCAGTCGTTTTGATACATTCTTCCACAGAATGTATATACATTTGTACCACCCAGCTATACTTTGTGATATAAAATTATTCGATTAGCCTCCTCCTTTGATAAGCTAACGTTTTATAGCATTCAATTTGTGTGTCCGTTTGATAGTGTTGCCAGTTGTAAAAAAGTTTCTTTTAATAAATATAAACAAAATATACATTTAATAAGTTAAAAATTCATTTTTAACCGTATAAACTCGTATATTTTGATAGTAAATAAATAAATCATAGAAAAATAAGAGGAAATTGATTTTAAGTTTTTTCTAATGCATTTTTATAATAGTGTGATGAAAGTATTTGTGATTACGAGATAAATAATAAATTATCCCATTATTCTTGTATTTGAAGTAAATATCAATTTAAAAGTTATGTTATTATCATACATTATATAGATTTCACTATATAATTGTAATGATAATGTAAAAATTCATAAGTTTCTTTGCCTAATACCTAAATCTTCAAGTATTTATCTCATTTTAGTTCCCTACTATAATCAGGGAATATTTTGTAGTATTCAACGTATACCAAACAGACTCACAAATTGAACGTAACTAATTAACCAATCACTTAAACCAATGTGTGTATCCCTAGCCGATACGCGAATCACTGCGTTGCTATGGTTACCATAGTATCACGGCGAAGCCCCAACGTGACGCGGCACAGTGCCGCGGGGGCTCGCTCGGCCCCTAGCGG
>CAJQZN010034200.1:0-10281 GCA_907164685.1 Colias eurytheme | reverse complement strand
GAGAGGAAATAATGAACCCAATTTGCACCTGGCTCCCTAACTAATAGGTTTGTTAATAAATTTCGATTCAGTAAGGAATGTAAAGTGTATTTAAATTAAACAACTTGTTGCTATATTAGTATTTTATTATCATGAATGATGATAACAATAATTAGGCTAGCTGTGATAAGCTACAGCTTAAGGTTTATAAAATTGTAAACGTCTTTAACAACTTTCAGGGTACAAATAATCCGAACTTGAGTTTGGTATCAGAAATGAGGGTATATGCGAAATAATAACACAACGCAATCGTAACAATACTGCCTATGAGCCGACAGAACCAGATACATCCCAAATCACAGCAGACTGGCCTCTGATTGGGTTCCTTTTTCTTCACACTTGTTTTTCCGACTGATAAATTTTGACGTCTGTTAGAAAGAAAAGTAAAACTTTGATACAGTGCGAGAACAGTTAAAGTTTTGTAGAGATAATATAGACTAGATTAATTAAAATATTGCAGAAAGAGATATTTATCTTATTTGTACCTAGATGTTGTAGTTGCAAACAAAAAATACAATATATTAATTTCTACGTCTACAAAACTACGACTCTTTTTGCAACAAGAATAACGCTCATTGCCAATCGTAAAAATGTCTCACCACCTACTTACTTGTTAAATAAAAATACGGCAATTAACAGAAGGAACGGGGTATTCAATAACTACCAGGTGGTAAAGCTAATTTTTACGTAAGTATCTTGTAAGGCCTCTACAATTCTACATACATTATAATAAAAGATAAGATAATAGAAGTAGTATTAAGTAGGTGAAGCTGCTAATAAAATAAATCGTTCTCACAACAAAATCTTCTGCTTTGCTTCTGTGCTGATCATCGAACTAGCTTTGTATTAACCAAGTCCCATCAGCCATGTATCTAAAAATTAGTTTAATACATTATTCATTTTAAAAATAAAGGAATGTTTCCTTTCAGCAAAATTTGCTATCTTCAGCATTTAAAATTGGTACTTTTCTCCATGGCCCATAGAAAATTTCCATTCTGTTTACATTTATGAAAATAGGAAAGTGGTAAGCTGATGATTATAAAGAATAAATAAATCGAAAGCAAATGTATGAAAAGCATCAATATTATCGAATGGGATAATTATTATGTCAGAGTTCAGGTTTGGACTTTGGATGCGTTTATTTTAACGCATTCGCTTCGCTTCGGTTTTAAAGTGCAAAGATGGCTTATGCGTTTATACACCTACTGCGAGAATAAATTTGGGAGTTGTACTTACTTTTGACGCATATCGTATCGGATATTGTATGAAACGTAATTAATATTTGCTAAATATAATATGAAGCAGAAAAATATTATTAGTACAACAATGAAAGCATAAAATTCTAAGTACCAGAGAACGTTGGTAAATTGACCATGCATCTCGATTTCTAATTTTTTTAAACTATTTTGCTTCCTATAATTTGAGTATCGTGTCAATAACCACGTCACTATTTAATATTATTAATAAGCGTTTATGGTTTATTGAAAATTCATAAAAAGTTTAATGTACACCTTTTGCTGACCCTAAAATATAATAAATATATGTGAGTTAAGGCAGTAAGAAGTGCTTAGAGGTTTACCATGGGTTTACCCATGGTTTACAACAACTTTTTTGCATCATTTCAAAATTAAAATGAGAAATGCGGATAAAGAGCAGAACTAAAATCCATTAAAATATCCTAAGGAAGTCTGATATTGTGTACTGTATATTAATTTGAAAAGAGCTGTAATAAGCATGATTTTTTTCCATTGCAATAAAATATATAATATGGAGTAGCAAATAGCAATTACATGGCTACATGCAGCTTCGCAAGCGTGATCAAAGGAAAGGATTTACGGAGATCTTTTACTGCCACTTTACTGCAGTCGAAACGAAAACCAAAAATTAGCATATAACTAGGTCCTAACTATGTGTGTTTCTATACTATATACATATATTATTTTTATTAGCAACAAACAGTCAACATTACAATTTTATAATCTGTTAATTCGACATATCAAAAAGGATAGGTGCTATGATCATGATGATGACGTCAATTATTAAGAATCCTCAATGTCAAAATAAATGTCAGCCGTCAATACTCAATTGTCATTACAATTTACAGATTGTAGAACAATATGTCATATTAAATAAATTATGGTGTTCAAGTTTTGGTGTATTAACAATATGTAAAAGAAATTTCCACGTTTCGTAAAATTATAACACGATTAGTAAATATGTCGTGTATATTACCACTTTTTTATAATTCATCTTTATTTTACTAGTCATTTATTAATTTTTACATTGAATCGCGAGTGATCTTTACAATGAATTAATTCATTATTGATACGTTATGTATGACTATTACGAATTTGAAGAACGTAAAATGCGTGGTCTTCGTGATTGGCGCAAGGCGCTTCGGACTCCTGCCACATATAGAGTAGGAAATACAGTGAGATTACAACCTCAGTTTGTGTTGCTTATAATTTTATTAGGAGTATTTTTGTTAGTGTTATTTTATTATAATTGGTGGACAAGTGACCATTCGCACTCTTTGAATCGGTGGACTAAGATTTCACGTCCATACAATGCCACTTACCCACTTTCGCCTGTTGTACATTCCGGAGATACTTTTACGTTTAGGATAGGAATAGTGGCTGATTTGGATACGAATTCTAAAAGCAATACGAAGGCTCACACGTACAATAGTTACCTGAAAAGAGGGTTATTAACTTATAACCCTGTGAAGAAGTATGTGAGTGTTTCTTGGGACACCATCCCGGCAACATTGCTTTCATCAACATATTCACACAAGGGTCGAGGAATGGAACTGTCAGAATTGATTGTGTATGATGGAAGATTGCTTACCTTTGATGATAGATCAGGAATGGTAAGTAGACCTTAATAATATTATACCCTCTTTTTGTTCAAGTTATTCAAGTTTGAAACTCATTTAAAATATTTTTCATTAAGTACACAAATATCAAATATTATCTTAACAATTAAAAGTTTTTTATATCCGTTCAAAATAGTACAATTATTTAAATAATTTGCTATTTCACAGATCTTTGAAATAGCAAACAACAAAATAGTGCCATGGGTGATATTATCCGACGGCAATGGTTACAATGAAAAAGGTTTTAAATCTGAATGGGCGACAATCAAAGATGAAATCCTTTATGTTGGATCTATGGGTAAAGAGTGGACCACAGCTAGCGGAGAGTTCCAAACATATGACCCTATGTGGGTTAAAGCTATCAACATACATGGAGAGGTATTTATATCTTTATTAATGTTATAAAACTAAAAAGTATGTTTTTGGTTAGACCCATTCATGTCATAAACTATTGGATCAAACTGAAAAGTTATTTTTGTGTTAGATAATCCATTTATTGAGAAGGGTAATATAATAAAATGCCAACACCAATAAGAGAAGTTTAACAATGAAAGATTCCAAGTAATAAATAAAAATGTTTCATTCACTCATTCAATCTTGATCGAGTCTAATGAAGCTATGAATATTGTAGTTTTAATAACATTTTTACAGATAAGATTAATTTTATATTCTCAGAAATAAGTTATCTAGACAAAACCATGATAAGAACTTTTAATCCATTACTAATATTTATTAGGAAGAGGTTTAAAAATTAAATATGTTGATAGTTATCTAGGTGGGAGTAAAATGTTGTAAATGTGTAGGTGTGAATATTATGTTAAAAAGATTGACCTTAAGGATTATATATTGACAAAGTGCCAGACACATTACCATATAACTACCAACAAAATATAATATAAATACTGTTACAACTTCACTTTCTTTTAAACTTGCACTTAAATAAATCCAACTTTAAAAAAATTAAAGAGTTGGAGTTTTGGTGCTTTGTAAAATGAAGATGTTTTTATTAATTGATTTTTCGTTCATGTCGTAGTAGTTGTTATTAATGATCAAAGTCATCACTTCTCATGCAAGTTTGCCTACATATTAGGTATATTTTTTTTATTATTTGTAAATGCCACAGTGCAACAACAAACAGTAAGCAAAATTACGCATTTCAGGTACAGCATCTAAGCTGGGTGCACCAGTATAAAGCAGTACGACGATCAATAGGCATAGACTGGCCGGGCTACATGATCCACGAGTCTGGTGTGTGGTCACCAATTAACGAGAAGTGGTACTTCTTGCCAAGGCGATGTAGTCATGAACCATACAATGAAACTAAAGATGAAGTTATGGGGTGCAATTATTTGATCACTGCGGATAATAATTTTAGCAATATCAAGGCTGTGCAGGTTAGTTTTTACTTTTTACTGATAATAAATGTATGAAATACGCTTTCAAATAGCTAATAGTGTTACTTTTTATGTAAGAAGCCAGAGTCATTTTAATGAATATCATCAAAGATATATTTGAACTTGAGGAGACAGATTTCTCAAAAATTTAAAATAGGAGTGAAATTTGGGGTAAATATATTCATAAAAGCAAAATGTTTCTTCATAATTTCACCATTTTATTTCTTTATAACTTATTAAATTCTACATAATAATTTGCAGATAACTAAACTCCAACCAAAACATGGTTTCTCTTCATTCAAGTTTATTCCTGGATCAAAAGATGAAGCCATTGTCGCTTTAAAAACTACAGAGTTTGAAGGAAAAACGGCCACATACATAACTGCATTTACCATAGACGGACGAACATTGTTAGAAGATACACTAGTTGAAAACCTTAAATATGAAGGCATTGAGTTTATATGATGTCAATTTAGTTCAAATGTGTAAATATGTAAAATACATTTCTTTTATTTACCGACATGTGGTTTTCTTTTGTTCTATATGTTGATCAATGTGATGTAATTCGGTTTATCGGTTTAAATAACTGTTCAAGGTTCCAGTGGCTATTATGGTGATGGAATTTATAATTTAAAAGGTAACTATGCCTATATAACAAATAGGCATAGTTACCTTTTAATAGTCATAAGATACCTTGCTAATGTTATGTAAGTAATTTAAAGGCTTATAATTTTATAACCATTCAATAATTTATAGTATTATCTGTGGTATTATTTACTACACCTATAGGCTAGATGGCGTTATAAGCAAAACTTGACGTTATGTATAAAATAGTAATGTTTGTTGGAAAGTTGTGCTAATACCTACTCGATAGTTACCTTGATTACTTGGTAACTTACATTTTAATGCTAAAAATTTGCAAATTTAATGCTACCAAATAAACTTTAGGAATAATGATGTAGGAAAAATATTAAATTTACGCATAAATACGGTCAATTACATTTAAGTAGTTCAATTTCTTTGACGTTCAAAATTTTAACAGCTTAAAATATAAAAGCTGGATAAATAAAGCCACTAATAATTATTGCAATCCCCAGTACTACTAATCTTAGAACGTAATAACAAATTATTTGACCTAGCCCGGCTGCGTTTTGAGCAATTGTTCGGTCCTTATCTACGATACGTAACTATAACTGTAAAATTAACAAACGAGGTACTTAATAAATGAAACAGTTTCTCGTAAACATCAATATTTATTTTGTAACAATATCACAATAATTGCGGCTTAAGCTAATAACTTACAAAAATAACGAAAAAAACAATACACAAGTAAATAGTCTTAACCCATCTAATGGCTTAAAATATGAACATAGAATATGAAAGAATATGTATGTAGTAGAAATAACACAGATTAAATAAAGCTATACAAGCTACAGATAAAAAGTAGAATAAAATAAATATAGTTCTAAAAAAAAACACGCTTTTTACTCAAAAATATTATTGTATTGTCACCAATTCTTGATAAGTATACTAAGTTTGAATTAAATATCCATTTAAAATGGGTAAAATTCGAGTCTAAACGAGTCCGTTACATACAATCATACAGGTGAAACTAATATACGCGTGTCAATACAATTTTAAACGAAAACCTAGGAACATATACCTGCTCTAACTCACTTTGTGTTTAAAACAAAAATGAAGAATTTAGAATTATTTTAAGCCAATAGATCGAGTTATTTCTTCGAATACCGTCCACGCCATAGCCGCCATGAGAGTTCTACGAACCAGCCTGGGTACTGCGCCTTTGAAAAATCCACGGAATCCATATGTCTGAAACAAAGAAATCTTTTATTAGTAACTAAACAAAACAAAGTATTGAAAACGCGCTGTAACAGAGTAAAAAAAATGTATGCGTGTACTAGAGTACACACGTAAGAAGTGAAACTTCTTTATGACCTTAAAAATGTCACGAGTATGGCGTAACGCAAAAAAGTCACGCGTACGGCGTAACGCAAAAATGTCACGCGTACGGTGTAACGCAAAAATGTTACACTAAATTTTTGTCCAACCCCGATAAAGAAGTTTCACTTCAAAAATCTTGTTGTTAATACATTTTGTTGACCAAATTTAAAAGATGAAACACTTTATTAAAAAATTAATGACAACAGTTCTTTAACCTGAACAATAATCATCTTAACCTTATAATTTATCTACCTTTACATAACGACGTGCACCTAATTAGGTATTAAAATTATAAAAAAGTCTCATCGATATCTTATTATTATCAATCTACAAACAGACCATGAAACATTCGATACAAATGTGTTGCCACACGTATTAATTATAAAAAAAATCCTGATAACTTTCGACCCCCAATGCACTCAGATTTAGCAAATAAAAAAAACTTAATTATTAGTATTATTTGGTCTGACCTTATCAAATTGTCTTACAAGATACGTAGATAGTATTACTCATTATTTTTAATGAGATTGTTGGCAATGGAACATTATGAGTTAAATATTGTGATTAATTTTATAAAATAACAAATATAGGTATATTTCTACATATTAATTATTATTTTCGAATATTTTTTACGGATTTTTCCACCCTCAGGTATTCTTTATTTTCATTATTTACTTCTTTAAATTTGTCATCTAATCAAAACTCCTTCTCCATCAAAACCTTCACAGTATGTACAGAAAAAAAAAATACATTAAAATGACAGAATGCAGAATCGCCTACAAATTTGTTCCAAGACTGGCAGCCAAAAATAAAAAAAAAAAATTAAAAGAAAAAACTTCAAATCTCACCTGATGAACATACATGGCAGCACTGAACGCGTTCGGAAACTTGTCCGGGTATAACTGCATGTTCGTCTTCAACACGTCCGCCGGGTTGGTAACTAATGACGCGGCTATTCCCGCTAACACGCCGCACGAGAAATGTATGCCGCTAGCCGCCGTTGGAGATTTGAGCCATTCTGAAGATGATTATTATATTTTTATTAAACCTGTTTGTTTTTCAATAATAATTATATTTTTGCGTTTAAATGTGTGAAATTTCACGATGAACAATATTTTTTTGTAGTTAAGTAGTTAGGTACTTTATAATCAAACATTAATTTATTCTTGATTACATTGACTTTGTTGAACGTGGAGTACTTAGCGATAAATAAATTCTCGCACACATACTCGAACTTACAATACATATTTCAAATAATTAATTACGCAGTAACACTATTATAGAAAACATGATGAAATTGTATCAATTTTTATTCAACATAGATGTGTTAAAAATTAGACAAGCTGCAAATGCAACATTTTAAAAAGTTGCGTCATTTTAATTTTAGTTAACTCTATGGTAGAGTAGCAAAAATCACTAACCTTTAGGTACAGCCTGTTTCGTCTGCGTATAGAACATGAGATACAATCCCGAGAAAGGTGCGTCCCTTGCTAACGTCGGTCCCAGTCCACATGACAGTCCTCGTATGCCTTCGCCCTTGTATATCGCCTTTAGAGCCCCGCTCAAACTGTTGTATTTGTATACGCCTGATTCGTATCTGTAAATTACGACATTACAGATAATCGTAGCCTTTAGATTCCAATGTGCCAAATTTTTCATTAGGTAGATAGTTGCTCTTTCAAAATTACGCACTCGAATATATAAAAATAGACCAAACATTAAATATTACTAAACCAAATAATAGCTCAATGAGCTCATTATAAATAAATGTTTGAACTGTGATGTCAATAAGAATCGAATATTATATTATCGATTATTTATAACGTTAGTTTAATAATATTATGTGAATTAAATAATTTAACAGTTAATGATAATAAAATTTATGTAGAAATGAACCAAACTATTCTGTAAAATTTTGCATAGTTTATTGATTAACATAAACTTTCTTTGCAATTGAAATTCAGTGCGTCTTTACATAAATTATTGGATTACAATGTATAAGAATGTAAATGTATGCAAATGATAGGGTTACTGCGTTTTAACTCGTGACAATATTGCATGTGTAAATTGTAATGTTACATTGAACTTTATTTAGACTGAAAACTTGTAAACAGCACAATGAACGGATTTTGATGAGTTTATATTACATTTTACATTGTACAGTTTCTCCTCCCTGTTAACTATTTTCTATTACGTTGTCCATAAATTTTCTGTTTTGTCTTCGAATCTTTAATTCAAGTTTTTTATTATGTTTACAGGAGGAAAATTTACGTCACTGTATCGAAGATTGGAAGGCTCTAAGTACTACTCTATACAAAAATATTTCAACTAAATTTGGAAAACCTTATTTGTGGCGTACAAATCTAATTCTCGAATACTTCCTACTTTTGAATATGCAGTCTCGCAAGTTTTAATTCTGCTCATATTATAAACTAGCTGTGCTTGTCGCTCCTGTTGGTCTTAGCGTGATGATATACCTCTATAGCCTATAGCCTTCCTCGATAAATGGGCTATCTAACACCGAAATAATTTTTTAAATCGGACCAGTAGTTCCCGAGATTAGCGTGTTCAAACAAACAAACTCTACAGCTTTATAATATTAGTATAGAAGTATAGATTACCTGGTCTTAATAACAGTAATCGGTATCAACGCCACGCCGCTCATGGTCCTGGCCACAACGCCAAGTCCTATCGCCTCCAGGGCCGTCAGATCCTGTCTGTTCTTGCCCAGCTTGGTCTGCAACCAGTGCAGTGAGGAGAAGTAAAGTCCAACACCAGGCACGCAGCGGGCTACCGAGGGTACCATCCCCCGCCATAGCCCCGCGATTTGCTCCTGGCGCACTATGTTCATGAACGTCGTGATCATGCCGGGTTGGATTCGGCCGCTGGAAAATTCGTTTTGTTTTAGACTTTTTGGGTGGAAAGAGAAGTTTTTATACAAGTAGAAATGTAGATATAATGTCTATCTAAGGATAGGAGATTAGTTTGCCAATTTCGATCTAATATGATTAAGGAGAGTCAGTAAACAAAGGAGTGGAACATCAAGTTTGACATGAAAACGGTATCTTTATAGGACGATTTTCATAGTCGGAAACTTTCTTTTACAACTGGAGCTAAAGGAAGCATTCATAATGAGCAAAAAATTTGATATTTATCTTTTACAGGACGTTTGGGGCTTATGAATATGATATGAATGATGATAGGCTGGATTACAATTTCGCATACTTACTCGACTGTCGTCGCAACAACATTATGAGTTGGATTCTGAAGCCTTGTCTTCACTAAGTCCAATGGTTGGAAGAGAATAGTGCTAAATGTTCCGGAGAAAGACCCCGCGAGGAATGCTTTAAACACCGGGTGATACTGTAACAAGCAATTGTATTACATTAGTCATAACATAAATATCTTAAATTGTGAAATCTTTATACTACTCGATAATTTGGTTAACACAATTGTAACGGATCAAAACTTTGATAAACTCCGACCCTCGCGCCACGAGAGTCGTTCTGTTTTTAGTGATAACTAAAACTTTGCTTACGATAGTAATTTTCTTCATTGATTTGATCTTAGTTTACATCAGAATGTGTTCAAAATATTGATCGTGGAATGGAGTGTATTCAGTAAACATTTCTAATGGTCTTTACTTACATTAGCAACAATATCCATTATAATACAATATATGCTTTCCTCTAAAGAAAGTTGTACAGTTGATGTCAAGTGATATCTTGCGGATAAACCCCGAATTTGTAGTATTCAAAATTGTAGAGCCAATAGCAAAGGAAACGTTTAAATTGATACGGATTTGGGTATAATTTTAAATCGTATCCGAGTAGTCCGAATAGTAGATGGGGTTGACGCGGTACATCAGAGTTATAGTCATTTTTTGTAGCAGCCTGCTCGAAGATTGATACATGTATGCAGTAGCCAGAATAAATTTTAAAAACCAAAAGTCCACAATAATTAACACCCTGCAAAGGTCCTTTAACACAATCACAAATAGAGTTTTAATTG
>CAJQZN010034199.1:0-23453 GCA_907164685.1 Colias eurytheme | reverse complement strand
TCGTTGTTCTTTTTTATTTTTAATCTGTGCTTTTCAAACTACTAATTGAGTTACACCTCTTATGTTTAAACTCTTTTGTTGATCTTTTTTTTATTTTTAATCTGTACTTTTCGACTAATTGGGTTACTATAGTGATATAATTTGATCGAGATCTAAAATAGGCGCGCGTGAGTGACAGGAGTGAACAGTGAACTAAGTCTAGTGACTCTAAATATAAACGCATACCGTACATTTAGAACGAATGGATTGCATGAGCTATATTTAACGTGCAGCTGCCATTTTGAACTTAGTGCGTAGGGCACACTCTCGTTTTTCTATTCAAAGGTGTGTTCAATGGAAGAATGTTTACATGTGCCCTCTTCACTATGGCCACCGTTGGGCCAGTAGAGGCCATCACGATGGTGTAGAGACCGAAATGTCTATGATCGGCGGTTATTGTAGATCGTCGTAATGGCGGCAAACGTCGACGATCAATTGTTGGGCCAACGCTGCCCATTGTGCAGAGGGCCCATTATGTTTGTTGTACAGTGTACTTGACAAGACAATGTCTGACAAATTCGAAGTTAAGTGAGCCGTTTTGAGAGATGAATGGTTTACATTATTTCTCGTTGTATCACTTGTAATGGCGTGACAGTTCGCGGTTAAAGTACTTAATTAAGCTGGTTACATCTTGTTTAAAATGCATTAACATTGTAGTGTAAGAGTACTTAATTTTCTTAATCCTTTGAAGAGATTTTTATTAAATTACTTGGTAATTTTAATAGCTTTTAAACTGCTTTTCCCACTCAACCAAAAACAAAAACGTACTTTTGGAAATCAAAAATTATCCACTTCTACATTGACATTCATCACACTAAACCGCATTAAAAGCGACACCGCAGTTCCAGCTATCTGCCCATTAACTTTCAATATTCTATAACGTGGGGCGTGTTTGTTGTATAATTCACATTGACAGTGAAAGCTGCGCACGCGCCGATATTGATTCCTGCACATTATATAGCGTAATGTTTGAAAGTGTTCCGTGATATATGAAAGTGCTATTAAAACTAGAATAAATAAATATTTTTATAAAAAGAACATTGTTGTGCAACTAGGCAGTATTGTACGAATGTTAGTGTAGGTAGTTGTTGAAAATTGTAAAGATATACTCAGTGAAAAGAACTGATTTGTTGTGGGAACGATAAAATTTATATTACATGTCTAACATGTCGAACATAATGTCTGTATCTAGGTACCTTATCACATTATAATATTTTGATAACTATTAGCATTATCTTGGTACTTGATGATTGAAAATATTGGATTTCGAATAAATAACATAACAGATACTTCATTGTAGATATAAAAAAAATATTGTAAATAAAGGTTGTTGTTTTTATTACTAACTAGCTTTTTGGCTCAGACTTATTTGTAACTTTCTTGTATGAAGGAAACATTAATTAATTAAAATTCAATTAAGACTATTAATTTCAAATTCCAAGCCTGTAAATGCGCATAAAATCCTCGTTTGCATACTTGTCAAATTACTTTTTCAAAAATCTACCATCGATGCTCGGTCAAGACGTTATACTACCAATTTATGAATGTCCCTCATCAGTTAACCCCAAAGACATTCGAATTAGCAGCATTATAACTGTAGGCATAATAACGCACCTACCGAGTTTTTAAATTTATTTTAATTACAATAATATAACTGTTTCGCTTCCGTTATCGATACTTGTATTTAATGTTTATTTCCAAAGGATGTAGCTTTATGGTCAAATGTGTACGATTTTATGGTCATTTTGTACTATTTGACAGATTTATATTCATATATTCTTCAACAGGTGGTAATTAATGTTTATATGGCCCGATATCCAATATTACTAATTTTGTAGTATTAATTTATTTAATGCTTATTTTTTAATGGCGATCTTTTCGCGATTGACGCATTTTTATTGCCTATCATGTCTTCGGAAGTAATAATAAGATGACCTATACATATGCGTAGACTAGTTTCCTGCCCGCAACTTCGTTTACATTTAAGTTTAGACGGAATTTACAAACTTTATTTCCGTAAATCCTGTAAATAAGTCTATAATATGTACGCCTTTACTACAAGAACTCTTCTTTGTATCATTAAACTGTCCTATAATATACTTTGAATCAATATTAAATTCAGATAGCCACATCAAGAAATTAAGGACTTTTTAAATTATTTATTGATTTTACTTATTAAAAGCTTGAAATCCTTTATGGTCTTAATTTCAAAATGTATACTTACGTGAAATTAAACACGAGTTTACATTAGTATCCTGTGTTTGATTGCCAAGCAACACAACAACTAATTAGCACCCTCTTTGCAGACGTCAGACAGCGCAGACTTCCTCACAACCAGGCCGCACACGGCCGCCGTGCTGCCCGGCAAGCCAGCAGCCAACCCGCTTCAGTTCGTGCGCGTGGGCCCCGCGGACCTCGGCTCGAAGGCAAGGGAACAGCTGCGAAGGGCGGAGCTAGCAAAACGGACCGAGCCAGCACGGATCGAGCGACAGGAGGACTGGCAGTCGGTATGTACTCAAATATTTTATAACTTCAAAGGCACATTTGAATCGTCAAAATACGTTTCAAATTATACACTGGTTTAGAAAGCAGTTCCTATAGAAAAGAAGAACTAAGTATGTATATTATAAAGACAAAGTATTTTGTTTATTTGGATTGAATAGGCTCTGAAACTACTAGACCACTTTGTAAAATTCTATCACCAACTACAGTAGGTACAAAAAGCAACAATAACTAGTCCTAAGCTACAAGTACACCGAGTTCGCGAGCTCTGTCATCAATGCTATGTTCAATACTCAAAGCGATAGCAAGAATTTAATTGTTAAGAAGTAGAGGAATAAATTTACAATAGAATTTAAAAAAGTGGGTGGTATTGAAAATGCTGTATATTGCCTCTAATTTTACCACTACCATGCATTACTTATTCGTCAGTGATTTAACAAATCTTTCCAGAAATAAAACACGATAATACAAAAACATGACTTCCGGGAAATTCCACATTACATGTAATGCTTTCCTTGACATTCAGACCCTTGTAATTAAAGCCCTTTACTGAATTGGCGATGTGATGCGGCATATCAAAGGAATCTTATCCGTTTCCTGTTTCTCAAAATTATCTTAATTTTAAATGTTCTGCTTAAAACCTTAATGCGAATCCTAAAGTAATGTACGTATGTACTAATTTGTTTCTTAAGTAAACTTAAGTTACAATAAAACCGATGAACTTTTAACACATGTTCTTTTAACAGGTACTCCAAAAATTATAACAATAGTTAAAATCTTCTATCGTTGTTAACTCATGTTTATTATATTTAAAAAAAATACCACAGACGTGGGTAGAACTGGGATACAAATAATTAAGTGTGCATAAGATATTATGTGAATGTCACTCAATTCAAATCAATATTTTACATAAACGATAGATACGAAAAAATTTTAAAACACTGTTTCTGTTAATTCGTCTTCAAGTTACTAATTTAGAATGCCCTTTTACGTATCACGATGGTACCTATGTTATTTTTAATACATCTATACTATCTATACTTTAATATTATAATTTATAATATTAAAGTATAGATTATAATTATAATTATTAATTACTAGCGGTCCGCCCCGGCTTCGCCCGTGGTACATATTTACGTTTTCTCTACATAAAAACCATCCTCGTACTTCAAGGAATATAATAAAAAAAGAATTATCGAAATCGGTTCAGCCGTTCTCGAGTTATGCGCTTACCAACACATTTTGCGATTCATTTTTATATATAAGATTACTTATTATATTATCTTCTTATATATAAAAATGAATCGCAAAATGTGTTGGTAAGCGCATAACTCGAGAACGGCTGAACCGATTTCGATAATTCTTTTTTTATTATATTCTTTGAAGTAGGAGGATGGTTTTTATGTAGAGAAAACGAAAATATGTACCACGGGCGAAGCCGGGGCGGACCGCTAGTAATTTATAAAGCTGAAGAGTTTGTTTGTTTGAACGCGCTAATTTCAGGAACTACTGGTCCGATTTGAAAAATTATTTCGGTGTTAGATAGCCCATTTATCGAGGACGGTTATAGGCTATACTTATATCATCACGCTAAGACCAATAAGAGCGGAGCAATGCGGGTGAAACCGCGGGCCACTGCTAGTAATACATATTTGTACAATGAACCATCGCAATACAAGAATTCAAAGGTCCAATTTCAGCTAGGAAATATAAATAACACACAAAGCTATGTCATCTATTTAAGGATAGGATAAAAACTAAAGTATGAGTGAACGGAAGCGCTTACATACCTCCCTCGAGCGGTTAGCGTCAGAGGAATTTAGTATTTAAAATGTTTTTAATTTCGCTAATTAAATGGGATAAAAATAAACAAGATTATCGCTTATGTAATGCCTTTTAGTGAGTTATGAGTCCACGTGTTTGGATTGTTAGTGTTTTGATTGTTTTATTGTATTATTAAGTAATTAACAAAATAATGAAAGGAATCTATTGTCCAAATTATATATCGTAAACCTTTAGACTCAAACTGATGGTTTTTTTTCAGTCTACAAAAAATATATACCTACCTACTATAAATTACACTATTTAAAGAAAATTTTCTACCTTTTTACTCATGACTATTTTCACAAACGTCTTCAGGGGAAAAACTAGTACCTACAGATATCTCAAGAAATCACTCGCTAATGTTGTAAACATAATTATTAAATTAAGGCTAATGATCTAATTACCGTATCCCTTGAACTTGTAGGTTCTAAGTGAATAATAAGCGATGATCTAGGAAAGCTGTGAAAGCCTAACAAATGTTAGGAACTTTGGTAAATATACTAGGAAATTGCTTTTTATCACATCCTGTTTCATTTACTAACATGATGCCCTGATTTCATACAAGTTTAATTATTTTAAAATACTTTACAATCAATTACCGCTACAACTAAATTAAATAAACAAGATCTCACTGTGAATAATACTAAATAAATGTAATAGTATGTATATTCTAGTATTTTTAAAGAGCAACACAAAGAAAATATAATTCGTATTTACCTACTTATGAAAGGTTAGTATCTATTCCTGCCTAAAAATCATAATTGCTTCACCAATCACAATAAACACTCGTATTTTTATATAAATCTAATACTAAAGTAACTCGAATGCAATTTATACACCAGCAAAAACGTATAGAACCATGCTCAGTTTTTGCTATCGAAAGCTATTACAGTGACGCTTGCGTTTGCTTCACCATTACGCAATAACATTCCTGTATGTAATAAATACAGTGTCCGTTTATGGTATTTATGAATTAAATGCTCTGTTAAGTTACTTTTTATTAGCTGGCTGGATTTTGTTTATTAGCGGAGATTGGTAGTTACGTAATTATATAGAATGTGCCTTTTTAAAGATCTATAATAATGCAAGTTGAATTAAAATCGGTTAAGTAGTTTTATAGATACAGATCGCAATGTTGAATGAACTTTAAAGGTCACTAGCTGGACCTAACATCTATTTATCTCTTAATTTTTAATCAAATATCCTTCCTGGTTATACATATAGACTAGCAAACACAACGAAAAAAACAATTCGATATCTCTATTGCATTTGCATAGCTCTATTGCCTTTGAATAGCGCGTTCAACCAACCAAACAAAAAAGCTTCATCTTATTAACATTTAGCACCTATAATAACTGTTCTGATTGCCTTCTGTACAATAAAGTTCGTCATTTGTTTCCAGAACCTAGACAATTGGAAGTCATCCCGTCGGAAGCGCGTGGAACACATAATAGAGCGCTGCGTGGAGGTAAAGCGGCTTGGAGACGAGACCAACCAGCCTCGCGGGAAGTCCAAGACCTTCAACGAGATGCTGGAGGAGAGGTAGGTTCATCATCTACGAAGTTATTACTGCGCGAAGCAGTTCCGTCAGTGGACCCAGCCTATATAGACACAATATACAAATGGACTCACAATCGCCTATTTAAAGGTTTTCGAAAAACGATGATAGAAATTAACACACTGTATTAACACACACACTCGTGGGAAAACGTTAAAGGTCTTCTCTATCGCTCATTAGACAAGTCTGCCCAATCGCTGCGTAGGCAGAGTTTTGCTTTGAACAATTTTTAAGCGTAATTATGAATCTCTGAAATATATTAATGCATTTATAATTGATACCTTTTTCAACAGTCGAAATCTAAATTTTTACAAACCTCATTTAAACTTCCATAAATCAACCGGGAATCAGATCCACGAATTAACATTAAACATAAATTACATATCGAAAACGTAAGATGTACGTGTCCTAGCATTACCTAATAAAATCGAATGCCCCTAATTACCATTGCAATATTCTAAGCTATATTAGATGTAAAATCAATCATTTATGCCAGCCACGTAATACGTGGGACTGTTATTAGCGATTTAGAATGCAAACCTTGGTTTTGTTGTTTTTGTTTACTTTTCAATCGATTGTACCGCGTCAGAATGCGTAACGTACTTGCGTTGATGTCATCTTATTGAGTTATGACATGTTTATGCATATACTTTATGATCTCGCAAACGTTTTTCTGCTAGGACACCCTTATTCCTTATCCGTTAACTTTCTTAAAAAAATTACGACCTATCTGGGTCAGACATATACCAAATAGAGAAATTCATAAAAATCAGTCAAGACGTTCAGATACAAACTTACGAGATTATTTATTATAGGTATATTTAGAGTATCTATTTAAATTTAAACACTTTCGTTGTATACTTCTACATAATTACACGTAGCTTAAACAAATTTCCAACATGTTTTCATCCGAACAAACATGTTTAATCGATACACACGAATTTCTAGAGGAAATCAACTTTCGTACAAGTCAGCTGGCGGTGTGGATTACGTCCGTCGCGCTCGGTGGCCGCGCGCTGACTGATCAGATTACCGGCGCATGCGCATCCAGCTGTTACATTTTGTCGTACCCACAAGTTCTGTGCTCAAGTGTCCATGTGTGTTTCGTTTACTAGGACTTTCTTGGTGTCATTCAGGTTCATGGCGATATGATGATTTAATTAATAGGAGTAATTATTCTAACTTCGATGTATCTGTATAACTATATTGTATAAGACTTAAGGCTGATTGAATATTGATTTGAGCTTACACGATGTCCATTTTTACTTTTTATGTACGAAATTTTTTACTTAAGAATACCTACGAGTTACGACAAATCTTGTGATACAAAGTGTCAGTGACGACAACAAAAAATAATAATTTATCATACATAATAATTTATAATTGTGAATGAATAACCTATTTAGAGGTTTTTGACGTAAGATTATAACTATCTATTCTATTATCTATATCTATTCATTTTCCCATCGTAATCAGGCGTTACATGTGTAATGTGTTACATTAAAAAATAAACAGAACTTGTAATAACCGAAAATATCCATTTTTAATGAAGCATAAACTAGTTACGTACAAAGTTAGTACAAAGATTGTTCAGAGGATGTTTATACAGAGATTCGAAGAACTGTTGGCGGGAATATCACAGTTTTCTATTAATTGCAATGTTTTGAATGCTTGCCGTTTGTGCGTATTTGGTTAGGCGAATTCTTGAGTGCTTTGTTTATGGAATTCACTTTGTTGTATTGGCTAAATTAGAGGATATTTTGTAGGGCTCTGATTGAGAAAATATAGTTGGTTTTCATATATCGAACACAAGCTGGAGTCATAGTTGGAAAACTAATCTATTCCTGTGCTAAATATCATACATATGCCAACAGGGGATATTGTGTGAATGAATAATCAACTAACATCCTTACAAACTTTTACGTAAAAAGGACATGAATGAAGTAGGTACCTACATCATGATAAATATAATGGTTAATTAAAAAATAATAGCATAATCGTGAAATCAATCTTATTGAAATTTCATTTACACCTTTTGTAGTTGCAGAAAACATCCAGTTATTTTTGTATTGCAAAAAGTTTATATACCAATAAATGGTTTATATTATTAAACATTTAAATGTACTATCTAGTGACCAATACGTGAAAAGAATCTAAAACAATAGTAAAACCACATACGTAACGTTTCCTGCATCTGCTTCTCACATAGATACACTATCCGACAATGGGTTGGGTAATCCATTGAGATTGTAACTAAATATATGTATTGTCTGTCTGTCTGCCTGTGATGCTTCGCTGTTTGTGGTCTTTTGGTCACGCTTCGGTATATCTTAAAGCTAGTTGTTAATTAATTTTGTTGGTATTAGTATCAACTATCAAATATATGTAACTGATTATATTTCTATGATTGTATTAATTCTTTAGTAACTAAAGGTTATGGACATTTACTACAAATTTAAAGCCTATTTTGTTAACATACAGATACAAGTTATACCCACGGAAATCATATATGAATTAACATAGACAATTTTCATATGGTAACAACTACTAACACTTATTAATAATAATTTAAAAGTAATAAAAACACAAAACATAGTGTTTCATAGCTGCCTACATGAAATAGTATGTCATAGTATGTTGTAGGTACTGCTATGTGTCATCGACTCTATAGACGAATCTCTAAAGATTCATGGTAAACACACATTAAAATTTACAAATACGAAGGCATATAGTTAAAACTATGTATGTGCTAAAATATGGAAAATATTTCGGTCTAGCAGTTTTAGTAACGAATATCCCTATTATATAACAGTCTAATATCTAAAGTGAAGTGAGTATCACATGACATGAAGCCAACTTCGCTCTGATTCTTTGGGTATCATTTCATAGCGGTCATGTTTCAATTATATAAGTATTATGCATTGCAAGTGTAAATTACGTTTACAATATGTGATGTTGATGTAATGTATCTTATGTTTCGTTTTGTGAATGTATTCGTATTGAATAATAATCAGTTAGTACTTATATTATATGATCGTTTTTAACGAAAGCGCCCAAAAGCGATCGAAGGATAAGATCCTAGATTTTTGCGTTTATTTTGGAGATGTATAATAATTTGTATCTTTTTCGTTTTGTTTTCGAAGTCAAATATGTTTTTACTTATTTCTTTACACATCGTTCTTTACTTTCTCCAAGTTAGTTTTGATAGTAGCTTCGCGTGTCACTGTCACCTCGTGAAGGTTTAGTATTGGCATCGGGCTTCACTGTGTTCTTTTAATATCTTTAAAACCTTCATTACCCATAGTTTTACAACTAAACAACGTAACAAATGACCGTCATCTATAACAATTACTTGCTGTTATGTCTCTGTATGGGATTACCTGGGATTCGCTACGGATTATAACATCCTGATTGCACTACGTAATACTTGTTTATCCCACTATCCCATATGATCCCACCCTATTCTTTTAAATTTGGAAAATCTTGTCTATTATTTCTAAAATTTGGTTTTAGAATTATAGAATTATCTTTCTTATGAAAGGGCTGTAATGTAAATGTATGTTTAATAATATAAATCCAATGAAAATCATATGAATTATTGTTTCTTTATTGAGATGTTTTGCGCAAATACTATTTAATCACGCATTCTTCGACTTCCAAAATATCTGAAAGATCATCTGAAACCTTCTTCAATTAATAGATATTTACTTAATAACATTAATTTCAAAAACATAGATGTACACAGTACACGGAATAAATCTACAATAAATGTGTACTACATAGTATTTATGTAAATGCTAAGTCACCATCTAGATAACTGCAGTAGCTATCTGTCGCAACTTAATACCAAACTGACATTTGACTGTAATAACCACCTGTGACGATTTTCTGTTTGCAAATATACAATTTTGTAATTATATTAATTCGTGTAATCTAATTTAGCTGTCCGTATGTCATACATAACTGTATGAGATTAGACGTCTGAGCTTTAGGTGTTTCGTAATTGTCGTGGAATTAAAATAATTATTTTGTTATTATCTTATTAATGGTGTATTCAAGATTGTGTGATTTCAATTACGAAATATATAGTATATTCAGAAACCATAGCTTAAGAATATAGTGTGGTTACTAAGTCAGAAGTCTAGATAATCGATATAAATTTTTTATTAAATAAATGAAAACAAATAATACTACCAACTCATTTCTTAATATAGACTGAATCCTTTATTGTTATAATTTGTCAAACACTGAGTTAAATAAAATATAAATAATTTTCATCAACAACTTAAATTCAACTCTACACCAACAAAACAGGAATTAAAATTCCAACAAACTACCCATTAACAGGTGCACTATTATCTAAATGATAAACTATCTAGATCCGTTTCCTAGACAAAAGTATCGTTAAACAGTCGTAATCGAGTAGAAAGTTGTAATGACCACGATTACCGGTCAATCTGTCCGTCTATGTGAAATGCTTTACGAAAACCATCTGCTGTTTTACAAGAGGTGAAGGTATTTACTTTAATTCTAGTAACGTCCTGCCAAACCTTTTACCTTTAAACTAAATAAATAAAAGTACCTCTAGCTATTTTGTTCAAATCAAATTGGAAGTCGTAGTAGATATATCTCGGCTTAATCTTTCAGACTATTAATTAAACGGTGTTTGGTTAAGAAGCTAGGCACTTAATTAATTGGCTGATTTAGTTTTATTCCCATCGTATTTGTGTCACTCATGCAAAAAAATGATAGGACATAATTATGTAAAGCCTATTAACGGACTAAAATTTGATCCCAAAAAGCATAAAAATAGGTCTATAACTCTCAAATTTTAATAAAATTATTATGCTACATAATCCAAAATGTCGCATTACAATTTACAATACAAAAACCATATAAATTTAGAATAACGACTTCCTGAATTAATGAATTATGAATCAAAAAACAAAACTGCTCTGCTTCATCTGAATTTGTTTTACGTAATACATAATATAAGCTATACATAAATCTATAATATAAAAATGAATCCCAAAATGTGTTGGTAAGCGCATAACTTGAGAACGGCTGAACCGATTTCGATAATTCTTTTTTTATTATATTCCTTGAAGTACGAGGATGGTTCTTACGTAGAGAAAACGTAAATATGTACCACGGGCGAAGCCGGGGCGGACTGCTAGTTAATTATAATAATAGATTGCTATACATAATTAATTATTCTAATTTATAGATATATAAAAGTGTTTATGCGTAATTCCTCATAATCCTCGACTAAAGGTTGCCTGGAAGAGATCGCTGCTTTAGCGATAAGGCCGCCTTTTTGTACGTGTTTGTTTGTATGTGTTTTTTTTGTGTTGTTTCCTTGTCCTTGGTGCAAATAAAGTATTTTCATTCATTCATTCATTCATTCATTCATTCATTCAAAAGTGGAACGAAAAATTGATTCAAAAAATTGTTTTACAATTTATAGCAACTTTACCGAGGACCTACCATACAATTTTTTCGGGAAAACCCATGGGAAGTGGTTGCAAGGGACTAGTTAATTATTCCAATATATACATACAGTGAAAGTGTCATGTCTGTTTGTGTAATTAGCGAATAGTTATAATCGGTAGAAAGCTCGCCGGGGGGCGGGAAGTGTCCGTCATACGAACTGTGATTAGGAAGTCGGGGGTGTTTCACGCAATCGGGGTCCCATAGTTGATACTATTACCATACACACATACAAACATAATTGCATTCAAACATTATGTAAAGATAAGACTGTTTCAGTCGTTTAATTAAGAGCCCAACATTTTAATTAAACAACCCCGTTAAATTAATGGACCAGCCACTCTAATGCTTAATAATATGATCACGACTGACGTGGTAGAGATGCACCTACCTATATAATTGTTTTTTTTTATTGCATACTACGTATTTTTAGTCCGAAACGTTAAATCTAAATAACCTAAAATACTTTATAAAGTGACAAAAAATCATTCCGTAGAAATAACAAGGCAAAAATCTAACCAGTTAAAACGAAAACACCAATAAATGTAAAATGCATTTGCCCCTAATCCACTTTACAATTTTTACCTTATTAGTACCGACAAACACGAGCAAAACCATTCGCAGTCAAACAATGCTTTATAAATAATTTATCAATCAGGAAGCGATATCTAGGCGATTTAATAGCGTTGCATCGCATTTCTTATGTAATAGCTGTGTGCTACAATCCTTATTTTAAACACATTCGATCAATGTTTATGGCTTAAACTTAAGCGATAATTTTTTTTTAGTTCTAATTTTTCTTACTAATTTTAGTATTAACTTGAAATGTGACGTAGTTTAGTCCAAAATCTCGTTTACGATATTGTTATTATGTTTCTAATTTTACTTAATGTTTGCATTAACAATTCATGAATGTATAATATTTGCCAGAATATATGAATAATGGTTATAAAATATCTGGTTTCGACGGAATTTTTTTCACGTCGCCTAATGTACCTACCAAAATTAATCACTCAATATGGTCAAATATAAATAAATAAAAAGCCTTAAAACTGACAATTTCTTTTATAGGCATACTTATAATCGTATATTGATATTAATTTAATAATCGCTACCGCTTATGACTTACCGCCTACAATTAAGCCCCCACAGTCGGTAGTCGCTCAAATTACGCCCCATTAGATAAGAGCCAGAGATTTATCTGGTAATTATACAATTTCTTATTTTAACTGCACTTATAATGATCACTTAGTTTGTGAAGAGAGAGCGTGCAAACAGACACACATGCAAAAATAAATTATTTAATTTCGCGTTGGTTTATTCATATTAGTATAGCGTGGGATTAGTGTGGATCTCGTATGTAATATTAATTATTAAATTGTTTTGTTTAAATGCGGGTAAAACCGTGGGGCACAGCTATAATAAAATTAATCTATACCTATTTAGCTTTTATCTACTAGACATAATATGAAAGATATTTTCTAAACAAACATTACGTAATTAATTAACTAAAACAGCATTTCTCACGTGATAAGAGCATCCAGGAAACGCCGGGAGGAAGTCTTAACTAGCGCAATCTTAGTGTTCAATCGAGACTTACATCGATAGTGTAAACACACGTAAACAAGATAATTTAATCAACTTACAATATAGCCTACTAATTGATATACTAGTTGTATACTGTGACTTTGTTTAGGTTAAATGTTTTTACAGCAAGTGTTTAAGTTGTTTTCACAAAGCAAAAGTAGCAAAGTTAATTTAAAGTCCCGAGAATAATAATCCTATTGTCTTAATATTTTTATTTTTTTTATAAGACAAACTTACATTATCTATCTTTATATATGTACTAGCTTTCCGCCCGCGGCTTCGCCCGCGTTTTCAGAGAAAACCCCGCATAGTTCCCTTTCCCGTGGGATTTCCGGGATAAAACCTATCCTATCTCTCAAGTTGGATCGAACTGCACATGGTGTGCGAATTTTATTATAATCGGTTAAGTGGTTTAGGAGTCCATTGAGGACAAACATTGTGACACGAGATTTATATACAATATGAAACGATCTCAATGCTTGGGTAATAAAAGTTACCACTATCCAAATTATAAAGTTTCTGCTACAATAACTTATTATTAAACCGAATACAATTCCAAATATAAATTGAAACTAAACATATTTTAGTAATATCGATAAACATGTCTATATTGTAGATACCTACACGTTAAACTCAATATCATAAATATTTAATGGAGACAGTCACGCGAACCAATTTTCCTTACCGATAGCCAATTATTATCATTTACCGACAATCATAGTTAAATATTATATATTTTTTATATAACTTAAATCTCACAAATTATACTTTCGCGCTTTTTACAGGACATATTATCCTACTATTATAAATGCGAAAGTTTGTGAGGATGTGTGTGTGTTTGTTTGTTACTCTTTCACGCAAATACTACCTACTCAACCGATTGCAATGTAGCACACATATAGAGGGTAAATCCTACGGGAACGGGAACTATGCGGGTTTTCCTTTGAAAACGCGGGCGAAACCGCGGGCGGAAATCTAGTTGTTTATATTTTCTATTATTGCTCGTTATTTCTCAAAGTATCATGGGCATTTAATAAATAAATAATTAGTGTTACATATATATAATTACACAATTAATTTGCATTTTTATTACGAACTGTTTGTTTTTGTTTACAACTATTAAAGGTTACAGAAGTTAAATAAACTCAATTATTAATTAGCGAGGAAAATTACAAAGATAATCTAAGAAGGAAGAAAAACACTGTCGATAATAATAATAATAATAATTAACTCTTTATTGTACACCAAATAAAACAATACAAAAAGAATAACAGCAAATAGGATTATCGTACAATAGGCGGTCTTATCACTAACAAGTGATTTCTACCAGACAACCTGTGATCAAGGAAATGCTGGAAGATTATAATTTTGGAGGTGTAAAACAATGCAAGAACGAAGAAGATGATAAAATAATAAATAATATAAAATATTTAACATATCAATAATATTTAATAAACATACATACATATCATAAACATACATACATATTTAATAAACATATATACATATATAATAAACATACATACATAAAAATATATTAAGTATGTGCATAGGCGTTAAAAATATAAATACAAATGACTTTACAGCGAAAGATAATAATTTTTAACCAGTCTATCAAAGGAAGATATTGTTTGGGCGTGTTTTATTGGATTAGGTAAAGCATTCCAAAGATTTATAGCACGTACTGTGAAAGAAGAATGATAGAAATCTGAATGATGAGATGGAATCAAAAGAGAGAGATTATATGTAGATCTCAACACAAGGCTATTGGAACAAAGAAATTTAAATCTCTCCTTTAGATAGATTGGTGTTCTGACATCAAATAGAATGCAGTAAAGAAGATGAAGAATGCGTGCATTCCGACGAAGGCGTATAGGTAACCATTTCAGTTTGGTACGGAAGGAGGAAACATGATCATATTTACGCAAACCGAATATGAACCTTATGCAGAGGTTTTGAACACGTTCAAGAGCATCTAGTTGCTTTTCATTAAGGTCGGGATAGGCGCTGTCACAATAATCAAGGATAGGGTGAAGCAATGATTGTACTAGCTCAACTTTAGTGGGAATTGGTAGGACATTACGTAAACGTCTAAGTGAAGCCGAAGAGCTAAAAACTTTTTTTCGCAATTCCTGTAGCTGTTGAGACCAGGAAAGTGTTTGGTCCAGATATATGCCAAGGTTTTTAACAGTGGAACTGTATGGAATAACGAGCCCATCAACAGTAATCTTAGGAATACCAACCCAGTCAATTTTGTTAATGAAGTGACGACTTCCTATTATAATGGTTTGAGTTTTAACTGGGTTGATATTCAAACCATGTGTTTTGCTCCATTCGATTATTGAAGATAGGTCTTTATTGGTTTCACGTATAGCATTAGGTAGGTTTTCAAAAGACGAGTGCGTGTAGATTTGTAGATCATCCGCGTATAAGTGATAGAGAGAGGAAATGTTGTTTGAAATAGAATTAATAAATAGGGAAAATAAAAGCGGAGACAGTACACCACCTTGAGGAACACCAGCAACGATATCACACCAGGAAGAATAAGAATCGTTGTTGTAGATACGTTGACGGCGTCCCCGTAGGTAACTATACATCCAATTACTTGCAGATTTTGATATGTTTAATGAGGATAATAAAGCTAACATTATGTCATGATCTATAGAATTAAATGCGTTGCTAAAGTCAATCAAAGTGAGCAGAGTAAGTTGCCTATTCTCCATTGCCATACGTATATCGTCAGTGATTTTAACTAAAGCTGTAGCCGTACTATGACCGGGACGGAAACCGGATTGGAAAGGATCAAA
The DNA here is from genome assembly GCA_907164685.1 of Colias eurytheme. Classification (NCBI taxonomy): domain Eukaryota; kingdom Metazoa; phylum Arthropoda; class Insecta; order Lepidoptera; family Pieridae; genus Colias; species Colias eurytheme. The sequence goes on along the minus strand of CAJQZN010034199.1, from coordinate 7,646 downwards.
CAGCTTGTTGGAATTTAAAAACATAGTTAACTGTTCATTAACAAGGCGTTCGAGGACTTTGGATAAGAAAGGAAGAATGGATATGGGACGGAAATCACCAAAAGTAGATGGGTTATTTTTTTTGGGAAGGGGGATAATATGAGCGTCTTTCCAAGGAGTTGGAAATTGAGAGGATGTTATGGAGAAATTAAGGATATGAGTTAGAATGGGAATGATGGTATCAAGGATAGGAATGATCATATTACGGCCAATGTTGTCACTGCCAACGGCTTTAGAAGAAATGGATAATATAGCTTTCTTAACCCTACACACAGTGAATTGACTGAAACAAAAAGGAGTAAATTTTGGAATGGGAGCTTTAGAAATAGTATTAATAGTACATTTCTTAACGTGCGGATCAATTACAGAAGATGAGCAAAAAAAATTATTAAGGGAGTCAATATTGACATTGGTACTATGTAATCTCCCTCTTCGGGCATAATCGGACATATCTAATACATTGTTTTCATGTAACTTGATTTCGTATTTACCAGTCATCATTATTTTCCAGAAAAGTTTCGTAAATCCGTAAATTATCTCATTAATCAATCTATCCTTAATCTAGAGGTACTGTAGATTTGGTTGTTCAGATAAACAAATCCAGTAATAGACTATTTAATGATATTGTCTTATAGTGTAGGAAAATTACTATTCGTTAATTATTGTAATTGTAATAAATATATGAAAATATCTAATAATTGACTTTTATGGTATACTTAATTACTTAGGTATAAACAGATGCACTAGTAACTAGATGGGTTTATTGTTTTTAAAAAGTAGTAAATGCCGCAAATCACTAGTCTAAGGTACAATTATTTATCGATTTCAGATAGTTGGAAACTTGTAACTATATATTGAACATTAGGAAAAAACTATTAGAACAAAAGACATAGAAAATCTAGGGTAATTATGCTAAATGTTGCAACCGTAGCAATCTAAACGCGCTTATTTTATTTCTCACATTGCATTTTAAGTACTGCCTTATATAATGACCGTCAGTATGATTGCACTAATCACGTCATGGCCTGTTTTCTTAACACCTAACGTTATGAATAATGATACCTATACTGCGAATGATACATATATAGATCATATTATTATTAACATAATGGTCAGAAGAAAATGACCTCTGACGACATTATTACCTGGCACAATACGAAGACAGAATAATGTTTATATTTCGTTTATATGCAATAAATTTTAAAGATTATATTTGAATACATGAGGAGACATGCAGTACCTTGCGTGAATTTAAAGCCTGCAAAAGTAAAATGACATCATAGTTTCGCGCCAAAATCCGTTATAACCATTTGATAACAATATTTCAGCAAACAAAAATGGATTTAGATGTTTTGTGGCAATAATAAATATGGTCCCTTCAAATAAGGTAAGTATAAAGTATGTGTTGCTAATTCAGATGATTAAAACATAACCATTTGACTGACCGGTTGGCTTGGTTGGTAGTGGCCCTGCCTTCCAAGCCAGAGGTGGGTTCGATTCCCACCCTGGGCAAATATTTGTGTGATGAACATAGATTTTGCTATGTGTCTGGGTGTTAATTATCTATATAAGTATTTATTTAAAATTATATATCTATGTTTATCAGCCATCTTGTTTCCATAACACAAGCGAAAGCTTAGTATGGGATCAGATCGTGCTGTGTGTGAAATTGTCCTGAAATATGTATTATTGTTTATTTAATTATAACAGACTGTCTTAACTCTTAAACCACATACCATATTTACTTTAGTAGATTAATACGGCAATAAGTGATTTTAAACCTGTCACCTTCAAATGTCATCAACAAGTCACACAGCTCCGAAGGTCGAGTGACTCAGTCGATTTTATTATACACTTAATTATCTTTTACTTACTATAAATAAATAAAATACTGGTATAGCAGGATCTTGCCCGATATGATGTAATTCGACATTCTTTTAAATGCATTAGTATGATAAATTAGTTCGCAAAGTTCATAAAAAGTAAAAAAGACAGAAAATGTGACTCATCCAAGTTATATACTAAATCATGTTTGTTTTGTATGTAAAACGGTCTTTTGTGTTGACTTTTAACTTCACGTAAATGCTATAAAAAGGACCATTTATATTGAACAGGTTAGATAACATGTAAAGCTATGTATTTTACTATATTCTATTGCATTTTTAGAAGAAATTGAATCTTACCTTAGTTTCTAGCCTTAATTCTGAAACAAGTCTACGTTTCTAAACTGCTTTTTAAATATTAGGTACCAACTTCAAAACAGGAAAAATATTGAATACTGTATATAGGTAGTAATTAAAATCGATAAAAACAAATTAGTGAAAAAACACATCAGTTAAGTTGATAAACATCAAGATGATCATTATTTACATATAAATAAGGTATATATAGTTAAAAAGCCTACTTAGTACTCGCCCACAACATGAAACCCACTCAAAGCCGCGAGGACAGACAGCCTTATAAATTTTGTTGACGTCAATACGTAAAGATATTTTAGGTATAAAGATAATGTAGCTCGTAAAGTCACTTTAGTGTTTATTTTAATTGCTAAGTCGTTGTTTTATTGTTGCATACAGTTAACATGTCCAAATTTGTAAATTATAAATTTAGTTGCGAGGCCAAACCAAAGTTTACATGAAAATATCAAAACAATGTGATGTACAATGAGATTATTATCTGGCTATATTGTACTGTGTATTGGATTGTACTGTGATTTATTTTTAGTTTTACTAACTTTAAAGTTTAAATGTAAACAGTAAAAAAGTTTTGAATATACCTTACCTAGCCTTAAATAACTTAATTAGAAGGAATACACCACCAGGGAGCTTAAATTTACATAAATATATTAAATGCAATTCGCTTTGGTACCCTCCCTTCGTCAGATAACTTATAATATCGTCTACTCTAAAACTCAACAACAAAATTTTCCATACAACCATACTCTAAGTCTAAACCTCAAGTCAACCGTCAGCAAAACAAGTCTAACAGTACAAACAAGTAGCGCCAGCAAAAAAAGGCAATAGATTTTCACGATTCGCACGGAATTTCTAGCGATCCCATGCAGTTAGCAGAGTAAGGCTCGCGCCAAAAAAGCGGTACATCACTTCCTGCCTCGCTGGTTACCAAATATGTAGTGCTGTTGGAAAGCTAGGCTTTGTGCAGATCTCGTTGTTAGCAGTTGGATACGGTTTTAATGGTAATAAATTAATGTGTAAGCCGAATGGTATTAAAAAAGCCTTGTGTAAAAAATGCTTTAGCAGATTTTTAATAGCATCGGCTGAGATGTACTATATTTCCTTCAATCTTTTTGCCGTCCAAGATATACATTTTCAACACATTCTCGAAAAAAGTACAGAAAAAACATGGTTTAAAATGTGTATAAATATCCATATATGCTGTGTTTTGAGAAATACTTTCTATATTAATATCATTAATTTATTATCACTAAAAACTCGTGTGTGAAAGCCCTAAGGGACTCGTCAAGCCAGATGAGCGATGTCTTTGGCCTATCCTAGTCGTTAGAGCCTTACATACTTCAAAGTGATTGAAAAAATAATTATATTATCATTGTTATACACACAGAATTCTATAAATATTATTTTTTGGGTAATATATGGATTTAAAGACTGCAACCAATATTATGTATCATCATGGATATCTTTTAGCTTATGCTTGTTATCACGTAAGCATATTATCATTGGGGTTAATAGTATAAATAATTAATTGCGTTTCAAATCTGTAACATATTAATGCCTATATAAATTTAATCAAGTACTAATCTTTGTAGGATTTCTTACGACGTTCATATTATTTTAAAATATTTTTTTTAGTTATCTGAAGGTTTTCGCTGAATAAAAAGAATCTTCTATTACGTAAACATAAAGTATTACTACCAACATGAATTAATGAACGGTCATCACGCTCAATAACATCATACTATAATAATTTATGCACTATCTAGGTAAAGCAATATTTTCCCATCAAGTGACAGACAATACAGTTTTCCCGCTCAAAATTCTCACACAGTATGTACCAACATTGCGACACAAAAGGACAAACGATTGTCTAAAGTTGTTACTTGTTAGCCATTGTCATGTCGTGCAAAAATCCACGAATAAACACATACTTGGTCGTGTGGACGTAATACTAGAGAAATCTACGGTTTTCGTACAAGTGCGACGTGACTTAATGATATCGTAACGTGAAAAAATTAGGTTTTTACTACACAAGAAACAATTCAAGTATTGTTTGAACTAGGTATCAACTCATGGCCTTAAAGTTAAGTCTGTGTGCAGTACATATCTCTGTAGAAACTTTCCGAACCGGTGGTAAATGGTAACTAGATATGTTAAGACGATTCAAAGGTGCTTCTAGAAGTCTTACTGAATAAATAAATGTTTGAGCTTGAGTTCATCAAAATCAAGGTTATGAGTCATATAATGGGACTATTTGATTAATGTTTTGTTTGTTTTGATTTCTTTGGTTGTTTTAATACTTCATTGCACACGGGAAACATGGTATATTATATAACAGTACCTTATCTACTTTATATAACGTTCTCAAAAGTATTACGATTACCACATGGTATAATTCTACTGGGATGCTATTGTCATTTTACTCTGGCTTACTATAACGTGAAAGTTTGTTTTATTGTCAAGTCACGAACGGCTCAATGGGTTTGGATAACATTTTGATAACTGATAAGTAACATGAAGTTCTAGTTAATACGAATAGTCTGCATGTCCCTCTGTGCCCCACTAAACGATTTTTTTATTCTTAAAGGGATGTTTTTTTAAAGGGAGCTTATTTGAGCCCAGGTCTTCGACCTTCATCGTCTTTCATTGTAATTCAACTTAATCTATAATAAGCGGTTTTATGGCTTTACTGTAAAAGCGTAACAGACAGACAAACATACTTTCGTATTTATAAGATCTGTAAGTATCTTTGTACAAGTCATTGCCACTGGAATAATGTCATTTTTAAGTGCTACTTGCACGTATTTAATAACATAATAAGTTTTATGAAATAGCGGTATAAAAGCTTACGAAACAACTATTTTGCGGTGTTTCTGCCATTTGAGCTCACCGCAAACAGTGTGAAGAAATTACACTTTCTGTGACATGTTATATTTATAACTTTATTACTTTATCCCGCGGTTTCGCCTGCGTATGACCGTCAAGTAGCCTATATTAAATACCTACAAGATGTTAACATTGCATTCAGTTGTTTAAATGAAAGCTCTATTTTATTTAAAAAACAACACAAATATACGTATTTAGATCCAATATGTCTAAACTTGTAATATAATTAATTAACTTAGTTACACACGCGTGGCACGCGTATCGGTCAATTAGGGAAAGCTGGCATGTTCACAGTACTCACACTTATGCAATTTCACTTACAGTATGTTCAAAAATAAATGCGACTCTAGTTTCATTTTAGACTTGAATTGTAAAATGGGTGCGTTGTAGATATATATATATATGCAAATATAATTACTTATGAAAGCTCTCATAATTTACCTGTAAAATTATAATTTAAAAGTAAATCAATTGATGAAGTTAATTATTTATTCTAATAATAATCAATTGGATAAAAGTATTAATAATCATTCAATTATCAAATAATAATTAAATTCCTGACTTTGGTCGAGTAAAGATATCTAAGAAATATTATATTTGTAGTAAGTACGTAATACCTACCAATACGCGCTAACAAATATGTGTTACATGTTTATTGTATAATTTTCACACTATTGGTTTTAAACTCAAACTCAAACATTTATACAATTAGACTTCTTCTAGAAGCACTTTTGAATCGTCATAACAGTTTAACAGTTTTAACATTTACCACCAATTCAGAAAGCAGTATCTATAGAGAAGAAGAACCTATTTAATCATAATCGTAATCTTCTACTTCACTGTAACTTTCATCGCTCGAAGAACTCGATGTTTCGTTGTCGAAATTTCTTAATGTTATTATAAATGAGTCAGTGTAATTATCTACTTTTGGTTCTAATTGAATATATTTTTCCTCATGTTCTCGCGTCTTTCTCCAAACGTCACTAAAAATATCCAGACTAATAGCATTTGCTTCCTTTCTAAATAATTCTTCCACAGTTTTCAAGTTAAAGTTCACATTTTGTGATGCTACTTTCCCTTTAATTATGCCCCATAGTAACTCTATTGGGTTGAGTTCTGGATGGTATGGTGGAAGGCACAATACACTATGTCCATGATCTTTGAGGATTGCATCAAGTAGGTAAAAATTGTGTATAGTTTGGCTTATTTTTTTTAATAATGTGATAACTCTGATTATTAATTAGTAATTTGATTTTTGAAAAAAAAATGCCGATTTTAGTCAAAATTTATATTTTTCTAACAAGATCCTTATCATCCAAATTTCCACCTTGGTGAGAAAAATTGACATTTCTAATGAAAATGAACAAAAAATTTAATGATTTTATTAAATACTGTAAAATAGTCTATAATTCTTCCATTTACTGTATCACAAAATTCTTCATAGATTTTTAGATATTCGTACTACACCAATTACATCACCCTGTATTTATAATCAATTGCAAAATATGACACATACATAGGCCGGGAGATACTGACACAAAATTTCGGGTCATTTGTAACAGAATGGCGGTTCTACAGAGGTCTTATTACGCAATGACTAAAATAAAAATGATGGTCAGAACTCAGAACGCTGGTACCGGCGGACTAGTCGCGTGGGCGTTTAAAATATTTTTTCGCCAAACAATTTGTACCAGTATTGCATTTGGATTTTTGGAGAGTATTTGATAAAATGTGACCATTATTATATTTGCCATACTTCTAGTAGGGGGAAAAAGTGCTGCTATACTTGAAAATTAATTTATTCGTCACGTTTCAAAAATACGACTGTACAATACGTAAAATAATTTTTTACAGTATGGGATCATTATATTCTGTTTGTTTGTATACAATTCTATCTAGAAAAAAATATCGCAGATTGCAAACATGGGGCGGATGATTGTAAGACTTAAGCCAAGACGTAAAAAAAATGAAAAGAATTGGCGATTTGTACCAGTACGGCATTTTTGGAAAGTATATGATGCAACGTGACCATTATTATATTTGCCATACTTTTAATAGAGGGAAAAATTAGTGCCATACTGCTACAAATCGTTCAAACTACGAATAAAATCTTACAATAAGAAAAAAATCTTATACACATTCGCCACCTCCCACAGGTATCCCATGGCATTATCACACTTCTATTTATAATCATTCAGGAGTTGTTGAAAAAAAAAATGTAGGGTGGTACAAATCGTTTGGCGAGAAAAAAAAAATCAAAAATTTGCAGATTTTCCGCGGTATGGCGACCATTTGGAATCGTCCGAAAAGTATGGCATGGCGATTTTAGTAAATGGCTGCACGACGATGGTTACCTGTGCAAAAGTGAGCCCGGTACAAATGGTTGAATTGTTTTTTTTAAATCAACGCATTCACGTCGGTATGGCGGACTGTAAGTCACATCGTAACTGTATGGCATGACACTACCGCCTACATCTTTTTTAAGGGCTATCGGTAAATTCTAAAATTTTTGTGTTACAAATCGTT
>CAJQZN010034198.1:0-27274 GCA_907164685.1 Colias eurytheme | reverse complement strand
ACCATTTGTTACCATAAAGAGAATCGACAATATGCCAACATTTAATATTAGTTTTAATTTCATACCACTTTTGATTGAAGTTGAATAATTTTTAAAAAAATATTTCTTTCAGACAAACTTAACAAATCGTAGCTTTTTATGACATTAATACGTTTCGATTCATTTATTACATTTTTTGACAAAACTTCAAACGGCACCTGACTCACATAAAAATAAATCTGTTTTGAAATACAGCTTTTGCAGACTATTATTTCTATACCTATCAGTTATAAATAACCCGACTAAATTAAAGAGTATCTAAAATGATTTACACATAATTATTGCGCTTATCCGACTAAATCGAAGAGTAACTAGTATTTTCTTATGTTTTTATGTTGTTAATATAAAAGCGATTTATCCAGTCTCACTGTAACCATGCTCGTTATAATGTGTTCGAAACGTCCGCGTCGCGTCGGGTTAAATCACTATCATCATCACTACATAGTATAAAACAAAGTCGCTTTCCCTGTCCCTATGTCCCTATGTCCCTATGTCCCTTTGTACGCTTAAATCTTTGAAACTACGCAACGGATTTTGATGCGGTTTTTTTTAATAGATAGAGTGATTCAAGAGGAAGGTTTATATGTATAATAAGATCCATTAAGTAGTGGAGAAGTACTGTTATTTTTGAGGTTTCTAATGTGATGTCGTAAAAAATTACATTTATTCCGCTTACATTGCAAACGCAGGCTGAACCCTACGAGTTTTATCAAAATAATGTACTAAGTATTATACACATTGAAAAGGTCTATAGAAAAGTCCGCGATGGTATATGTCTATCTCTTATGGATAACCCACAATAACTTTTTTTTGTCATTTACTTTTTACGACAAATAATGGCTAATTTTCGAAGCGATTTTAACCAATACAGCATTAATCCTTAACCAATTAAATACCATGGATACATTGTTCATTTAATATAGATCTATATGGCCCTTTACACCGTATGATTTAAGTGAATATTTTCGAAGATATTACAGATTTAAAAATTGCAGGACGTAGCGTTTGCGGCCGCCCGGCTATGTATTTTATACCCGTGCGATGCCGGAGGCCGGAGCGGGCCGCTATATTTTTATACCTATACAACGTTCACAATTTTTCTGTAGTGTATTTAGTATCAGCATTGCACCCGTGCGAAGCCGGGGCGGGTCGCTAGTAACATAATAAATCGCGATTAAAATCCGTTAAAAAGTAATTATTTCTAGAGATTACCTATGGAATGATTTGCAGCACACAGTGTTCGATTAAAACTCATTACGTGTCTCCACGACGTGTCGGACATAAAAATTGACGTCATCAATTCCCAGCCACAATCTTGCTATAATCAGGGGCATGATAAGCAGTAAATGAGCCCGCTCCAGGGAACATCGTAATCATTTTTTACAACCTAATACGTTGGTCGTAAATTCTAAGACGCACAACCATTCTTGTTATTTGTTTTGACTTGATCGTTGTTTTATATTACTCGGTATTATGTACTTTAGATATCGCAAATTCTTATTATATCTCCTTCCGCAATATACAGGTTGTTTCTGCTTCAATTTTGTATGTAGTCTAAACATAATAAAAATGAAGAAAGAATGTTAATCTTATTCTGAACTATTTGGTATATATAACTAGTCACAACGACTGAAATGAGTGTTAAGAAGCGACGTTCTAGCGAAAAATATGTAAAAAAAATTATTAATGCAGCTATTCTTTACCTATATAATAAATTATTTTAAATTTAAATGTTCTATGATTCGTCTGGAGACTGAAAGTGTTATCCATTATTCTATTATAGGTACAGGGCAGTGTGTCTAGTTTAATGAGAAAATATGACCTCGAAACTAATACTTTAATGTTGATTAAAGTTGGTATAATTCTGTTGTCACTTAATTTTAACTGAATATTTAATTTTATGTTCTTTTTAAATATTGATTACTCCACTAGCTAGTAATAATTTGAAAGATGCTAATGGTCAACGTAAGAGAAAGTACTATATTACAAATCAATACTTATAATATAGTATAGGTACAACACGTCAAACTTTGAAGGTTCTAATTTACGTATAAAACATATCAAACAGTACAGACAAATTACACGTTCATTTGCTTTGTCTGAACCTAGATAGCAAATTCTAATTGCATATCATGATACAACAAGAACAAGACATTAAATCTTGTCTAAAGTAATCATTGTACAATCATAGAAAATTAGTTGTTCTGGCGTTAACGTCACCGTCTCTTGTCATATACAAGATGGGGCTTAGAATCTGTCGTGTGTTGGCAAGATTTCAACTGTTGCTGTTAATTTTGTATTTATGTCCTCAGTTATGTATAATTTAAACTTTTAGTTTATTTACTTTGTACAATAACAACATAGTAGCGATTGAAAAAATAATGTCTCTGAATCCTAATGTCCTTTTAATGAGGGATAGGTACCTATTTATAAATTACTAGCTTACCGCCCGCGGCTTCGCCCGCTTTGTCTAAAACCTTCCTTTTGAATCACTCTATCTATTAAAAAAAACACATCAAAATCTGTTGCGTAGTTTTAAAGATTTAGACATAGTGACAGAGAAAACGACTTTGTTTTATACTATGAAGTGATTTAATTAAGTATTTTAATATCGGTTAAGTACAAATACTTAATACTTACTAACTCAAAAGTTAAACATTCTATACCAAATTAATTAAAGTCTATTTTACACAACTAGATGGTGTGTCATAATATTCTCCATCGAAATTTAAATTAGCTCTCCTACAAGATAGCCAATAACTTCGTTCATAATGAAATCCAATTATAATACCTCACTATTAGTTCGCTATAAACTAAGATATTTCCTTATCTGCCTTTGAGGTACATGCATGTCTCAAGATGAGATGAGAAATGGCCAATAACATGAGCGCACTTTGATGTGGGCATTTCGTGAGCGATATTACACTGTTAATGTTGAACGTCGTAATATAATACGATAATTGAATGTTGGAGAGGCTTTTTAATTTGGCTGTGTAATATCTTCTTCTTTCTTATATATAAAAATGAATCGCAAAATGTGTTGGTAAGCGCATAACTCGAGAACGGCTGAACCGATTTCGATAATTCTTTTTTTATTATATTCCTTGAAGTACGAGGATGGTTTTTATGTAGAGAAAACGTAAATATGTACCACGGGCGAAGCCGGGGCGGACCGCTAGTGTATTATAATAATTTAACAGTGAACGAAAATACTGCTAATCTTAGAGTATACATTCTTGCTTATGTATACTCTAAGCTTGTAATTGATTATGAAGCTGGTAATCAATACATAGTATAAAACAAAGTCGCTTTCTCTGTCCCTATGTCCCTATGTATGCTTAAATCTTTAAAACTACGCAACGGATTTTGATGCGGTTTTTTTAATAGATAGAGTGATTCAAGAGGAAGGTTTAAGTATATAATTTATTATGTTTTAGACAAAGCGGGCGTAGCCGCGGGCGGAAAGCTAGTTGATTATAATTGTGGGATAAATAACATGGGTATTTTGAGTGAATTGATATTACGTCATATACTGACGATAAATCAATTTCAAATGAGCTTTTTAATTTGGCTGTGTAGGTATCATGTAAAACTTTAATTCTAGAATGATACGATGACAAAATATGTGGGTATGCCAGAATTTATTTCAATAATCAATTAGTAAATTTTTAAACTTTTAGACGATATGCCGCAATATTTCTAAGAAGAATAACAGTGAAATTGATTATCAAATAACGAGATGTGAATATTAAAGTTATAATAAAAACTAGAATGTTAAGCGCTTGTTTGTGTTGTGTAAACAGTTTTCAAACACATCTTGGAAGTTTGAAAGTTGAACGCTTTCCTTGGCTTATTTTAATTTTCCGTAAGAATGTGGTATGTGAAGCGTGCATAATGATGTAGGGAAACTGTATAATATCACTGAAAACTAACGAACACTGGAAGTAAGTTTTAGTTGTAAACAAATTTGTAAAAAATGTTATATATGTCAGATTTTATTTTTGGAACATATAAATAAACTACGAGAGTAGGTAAGGTATTTTTTCTAAAATGTGTTTTCTATTTTCACGGTGACAATGATAACTATTCCGAAGACTTTTCCAAAAATAAACTATGATTGTGCTGTCATTTTTAAATTTCCGGCGTTCCAGAATATTCGAGAATAACGTTCAACAATTCTAAATTCTAATCTATTACCACAATATGACCTCTTTTCACGGTTGGATGAAATGTGTCAACGTTTAGCGAATCATATTTCTCATAGTATATTGTTGGGCATATCTGGGAGTAAAATGTTCATTGTTATATAATCGTCTTGCGTCCTTTCACAATACCCTTTCGTAGATGAGGGCTTGATAGGGATACATTTATACACGACTATTTTGAGTGTTCCTATATAATTGAATGAAATTTGAATTTAAGTGGTGCCTACATATTATGCTTAGGGCGAGAATTACCAGTCATTTATGTTTATATTGTTGAACCTACCCTTTTCTTAATTTTTTGTTTGAAAATACGTATTTAAAGCACAATAACATTCATTAACTGATATTATTATAATCTAAGTTTTGTTAATAATGCTTGAGACTTTATCATATTCGTCACAACAGCGACGTTTATTATTTCAGAGAGAATATTGAAAAAAAAAAATTATTTTATTTTCACATGAGCATCGTTTTTAGTAAGATTATCTATTATTTAATAAGGCTTTTATTCTACATTATATACATTCAAATTAAATGTAAATTATTTAAAAATACAGAACGTTATTATACTTAAATACGCTACTATAAATCACGAACATCCAACTTGACTATTCACGTAATATTCTTTTCTGAAGCGAAGCTAGTACGTTATGAATTTACCATTTACCTATGAAGTTATTATACTTACAGTACAAAGCTTGAAACTGTGAGTACGAACTTTTGCTATAGTTCAAGCAATGCCCATACAACTTTATTAACTCCAACGGTAGTAAATGTAACCGCAGATTTTAATTTAACCGCTTGTTCCGTGAATTTAATACCCTGTTTGCAGTCTTTAAATACGACATACATATAGCTATAATTTCGAGAGATAAATTTATACAAAGGAAAACAAATATGAACGTCTGTCAGATAAAGCAAATTGTTTGGAACTTGGGGTATTCGTCATTTTAAGATAATTTGCAACGGTATGTACATTTGTGTTGCTCATATAATAATATGTATTATGATAACGGTTAATTAAGATAAATTAAAATATTAACTATATTCTTAACCGATTTTAGATGAATTACATTTGCTCTATCGATGATGATTTTTATTTGAAATTCAACCAAAACCTTAATCTACCACAGACAAATAGCTACTCTAGAAAATATACAACTTGCTAGTCCTACTTATATAATTATAAACGCGAAAGTTAGTTTTAAGAATGTATGTTTGGTTGTTTGTTTTTGATTCTTTATAGCGAAAACTATTGAACCAATGATGATATTTGCAACCAGTTAAGTAGCTCAATGAATAGATAAAAGATGTAACCTGTGTATCAGAATAACTCAAAGACAACAATCTACAATTGAATACAATTATATAGCCTTCCCTTTGTGAGGAATAAGTGCACATGTTCCCCTTTTAATAATTCTATCTAGATTTCCACTCGCATTAGGCTAACGCATCCTAACTAATTGTAACCAAATCTCGTGGGAGATTTGCGTCGCTTCCCTTCAGGTGACGTGTGTTCGTTTGTGTTCCTGCTTTTATAACAATGTAACCCTAATGACGAATTAAGGCTTTGTAAAACGTTTGTATAAATTTTCGCCTGGAGGATGATAATGAAAATTTCATAAGATCGTATTGCATTATGAAAACATAAATTAAATAACATGGTGTAAAGTTACAATAATGAATTGATTTTGTAACTGATCCACATAATATCAATTTGGCAACTGCTTAAATTGGTGCAGGAAAATATCTACATATTTTTTACCGATTAGGTGCTTTGGATTAAACGTATAGCCCTCGTAGGATGTATTGATCAAATGATGTTGATCACGCTCGAATTTTCCGAATGAGCAAAACGTGAAAGTTATCGACATTTTTAATTGATTTAAAACTATATCCTGACAGTATAGCCATACTAGAAATCTATGGAGACATTATTCGTAGAAAATCATCAAAGTCATGGATCCAAGCTATAAAACGCCTTCATTGCGACGTCTAGACCATTGAACCAATGTTAATTCAACACTACATTTGTGTTATTTCGTTTACCAAGGTTATCCAAGCAACCTATTCCAAAGCATAATAGATATTCTACAGCAATGTATTTATTAGAATTTAACGCTTACAAATATCGTACGTAATAATTAGTGATCAAAGCGTAGTATTTGTCCAATTAATAACGTTTGCTATTTCTCCGGTAATTGCTTTTAAAGTTCGTTAACTTCTTAAAATAGAACTTGCTAGTTGATTTATTTTGATAAATGTTCACGGGAACAGTTTCATGGGAGTCGAGAGTTGTTTTTCAGTATAAAATGTTTATTTCTGTGACTTCAATATAAACAATTTCATTATAATATTGGCTATTCGTTTTTAAATAAAGTGTCTAATGAGATAGATGTTAGGTTTAGGTTTTTTTAGCTAAAAAATCAGACTTCATTTACCTGATTTCTTAACTTGCTCATGTTGATACCCGAACGAGTATTCAGTACCATCGCAGCGCAACTAAACCGTATTACGAATTTGAATGAATTTTGAAAAATTGAAAATGTTGTAATCTGCTTTCTAGGTAATCTCTTTATTAAAACTAGCTTTTGCCCGCAGCTTCGCCTACGTGGAAAAGATAAATTTTCATGGTATAAACTTTCGTCCACTATTTATTTCCTTGGAGGTAAAATTGATCAAAATGCTTTCTTAGCGAATGCCTACGTCCTAACATCTACCCGCTTGCCAAATTTCAGCCCGATTCGTTCAGTGGTTTTGGGCTGTGCGTGGATAGATCACTATGTCAGTCACTTTTGAGTTATATTATATTTAGATAAATCCTTATTTCCCGGGTCACGGCATCATCATCGGCATAGTGCATGGATATTTAAAATGGTTGTTGAATGATGACGTGTCAAAAGCATTCTTACTCGAATCTGGTTTTTAAAACATACAAATTAAAAATGTAAATAAACAACAGTTTTACTATTCATAAATTAAATCCTTTCTTGCGGCATTGAACAAAGATAAGATGCTCGTCGACTGCGAAAAATGTTCTGAAAAATAAATATTTTACTTAGATACCTACTTCATAAATGAGATGAAAGTTAAGCTGCATTTACTAAAACCATTTTTATAGTAACAGTTTTTATTTCAAAAGAGTCTTTCATGCATACTAATGTGATTTAGTCGCATCTCTGAACACAATTAAAACTTTTATCTTAAAAGTGTTTGGTGAAATCGGTTTCGTGCATTAGTATATTACTGTGCAGGACCATTGACTTTACGATTTGTTAGAGCTATAATGTGATTTTATGTGCTTTTTAATGTGTGGTTTTGGTATTTTTGATGCTAGTGGCATAGTTTGAAGGATTACGAGGTAAACTGAAAAACGTGTCCAAACTTTCGCATTTTAAACACTAAGTACCTACCTACTGGTTACTTGGGTTTAAAATATATAAAAGAATTTTATTTTTTTGTTTTTAAAGCATTCAAATGCTTTATAAATATAAATTTATAAAAGGATGGATATACGAAAGGATGCGGGTTCGAGTCCCGCCTTGTGATCGAATTTTTTATATTCTTTATAAATTTATATATATATAAAAGAAGTTTGAACCCTATATTAAGATTGTGGTACATAATCATAAACAAGTCAAATCGTATTTCGACCGCAAATGTGAAAGGTGCTCTATTCGTGGCCACTCAAACTAGTTCAATTGAATATGAAACACTATTTGGCACTGTTAGTCAACTGGGGGCGTAGCTCAGATGGTAGAGCGCTCGCTTAGCATGCGAGAGGTACCGGGATCGATACCCGGCGCCTCCATACTATCGTCTTTTTTATTTATTTTTTTCATGTTTTAAAATTCTGTTCATGGGAAATGGTTATTTTTTTGAAGGTGGTTAAGTTTTTATTTTATTTTTATATAGTTATTTACTTTGCGAATACTTACATAAAATGTATCTACATATTTTTTTTTCAAAATCACACTGAACATAAGAGACTTAAAAAAGGGCAACAATAAAACAAAATTAAATAATCTGTCCCTTGGTAGCTTTTACTCTGTTAGATTTTTCTTTTAAACGTCTATTAATGATTTATGCGAGGAAATGAATCTAGGATCAGTCATCATCATCAGAAAAAGTCACTGCGCCATGAAAATGTTTTCCTATAATATCATTTTAATGGGAAAATTAATGTTTTGAGAAAACAACCAACATGCAAAGTTTAATTTTATAATGGAAAGGTTGAGCTTAAACAATCACTGGGTTTCTGTTAAAACTTTTGCGATTTATAATACAAAACAACCGTTAAAAGTTTACTTTAGTTAAAAGTTTAAGTGGTTATCTCGGTGACAAAGGAAAGTAAATAATTTTGTTTATTGTTTTAGGTGTTTGTAAATTAATACGGTAAGATATTATATTAAAAAATATTTTGCAATAGTTTAATAATGATATTCTCTTTGATCGCGTTCGAGCTCGAAACTAAATCTCGTAAGTCTCAATTCTCTTATTTCGTTTATAACTAAAATAATAATTGATCGAGAGAAAAAATATCTTGGGATTGGATAGTAAACTGTATTTTCTTACTGTTAACATTTATTTTAGACATAAAGTCCAAGTAAATCTTAAAAAAAAAAATGTAATAATCCTTAAAAAAGGGCATAATTTTTAAATAAAAATTAATCGAGCGAAAATGTTACAATTACAACTGTTTTGTACATGGAAAGAAAAAGACCCAATAAATCATATACTAAAGTTCCATTTTGATTGTATGTGTGACTGTTTCAGAATATTAATGCAAATTCACATAAAATTTAGGGAGCCTCCTCTTGATATTTCGCCCAGCATTATGAATAACAAATAAAACATTTTTAATCTCTTTTACGTTCGCTTACGTTGTGTTAAAGGTAACGTTATTTACTTTAGAAATAAAACAAGTGTAATGTAATTAAAACGTTGAATTCCCTTTGAAAGCGTGTTCAACTCGTAATTGAAGTTTTTGTGACGTTAATAGCATTCAGTTCAATGTACCTAACAAAGCTGATGTTAATCAGATTCTTGGAAGTTATTGATAAGTGTTTAATAAATAAGAATAATATTTTAAATAGGTACTTGGTTATCATTATAGAAATATTTTTTTGTGACTTTATTGAATTACCTACACTTTTTATGTGCGTGCCAAGTTTATGTAAATTGCAAATTTGTTTTCGAGATTGCTTTGATTGAGTGTTTATATAATTAATTTTGTTTGTTCCGGATTGTTCTAAACATTTTTACATAATAATATAGTCATCTGTGTGTATACCTTTTTTTATAGTGGGGAAATCTTCCAAAGATACCCACGGCCCCCGGGGAAGGAGCCGTGGGTTATGTCGGATTCTTACCGACTAAAACCCCACTGTGTTCCGTCGAGCCGCATAAATGATGGGGCCGCGGCCGCGGGTATTATTTAGAATTCTTCCTAAACCTACTCAATATTGGATTGAATATGGACAGAAACTACTAATAAACCAATGACTATAACAAAATGTTTGCCTTATTTAATAAAACTTCCCAAAAATATGACACAAATGAAGATTCTTCATGAGTATTAACAGTGCGTCTAGACTGGTTTAATGTCCTGAATAATTTATTGCTATTTACTTTACGAACGTATTAAGTTCGTATCCGAATATCGTTTTCAATGAACTTTATACAAATCAAATTAAAATATTGATTTAAACATATAAATTATAAATAAATGACAATAGAGATTTCAGGATAAATATATTACCTACTAGGCGCTTTCACCCGCATAGATAGCGATATCGTGACAGTGAAAAGTCTACTATAGGTCGGATTATGGGTTTAATTTTTAATCACATGAAATCACCTTCACGCCGTCGCGCACTACGCCTGCTCATTGTATTGAACAGTATAGTTCACAGTATTAACAGTATAGCAGTATATCTCATTGTATTTTAAAAATTCGTTATATCTTTTGAATGGAATATTTTCATTTAAAAAGTATTTTGCTGGTATTGAAACAGTCTATAATAAAACATCATTTAATGGGATAAGGATTAATATATGTGTATGGATAACATGGTTTGATTACTGACGGCACTTCTATTTACTTTGAAAACGTAAAATAGTTGTTGTAACTTGTAGTAGCATAACTACTGAAGATGGACATATTATGGTATCGCGGACTTTCTTGTAGATATTGATCCATTCTATAATACCGTAGAACATTTTTTGTTCTATCTTCAATAGATTCCGCAGCGCACGCGATGACAAAAGTTTTATTGAGGAATTTTTTACACCTTGGGTTACATTGTTGCATTTTTGGTAAGGAACTCAAATTTTTTTGAAAATGCAATATAGCCTATGTTGCTCAGTGAAGATGCAGCTTTCTAATGGTGAAAGAATTTTTGAAATCGGTCCAGTAGTTTATGCGTGAAAACCATTCATACATACATACATAATTACAAACCTTTCCTCTTTATAATATTAGTATAGATAGTATATCAAGTTGTATTAATTGTAGGTATAGATATCAAGGATCACTTACCATAAGTAACTTCTGAGAATCTGCGACTCTGTTCAAAAGATTAAAGTTCTATCTCGGAAAATTCAAGTTATTTAGCAGTTTGGTGGTCACCGAAAGTTTAAGGCAGATTACAGTCACAATAGAAAGCCACATCTGAAGGTCTAAAACTATTTAATTAAATTTCACTATTATTAATTATAGGAATATTCGGAAATCTCGGTCGAAAGGTCTTTTACTACTTGTTATTAAAGGTTATTTTATTAATTAAGCTATATACAAAAAGTGTTTTAATGTAAGTAATTTCTTTGTGGTTTTTGGCATGTTCAATTATGTAAAATGTATTTGTTATTGATAAATAAATAAATAATAAATAAAAAATAATAATAATTATTATAGAGAGGTTTCGATTATAATTGCTAAAATATTTTCCTCCTTTTTTAATATTTGTCATTGTTTAAGCTATTGCATAGCTTCTATCACGGGCCTTGAGCGCGGCGACCGAATGTAAAAATTCCGTAACGAAAATACCTAACGCCCCCCGCCCCCACTGCAACCGGCACAGCGATGCTATGCAATAGCTTTACCGCGGCAGTCCTCGAGTGCCACACGTATTTTTTATATATAAAGTATTTTTATACATAATAGTGTGTAGGTAGTAGTATTAAAATTGAAATTTAATCATCAGCAATAAGTTTTAAATGCGATTAATTTATTAATATGAATTATGCTAATTAGATCCTATGGCCTATACCGGATCACTCTGTTTGTATTCGAATTATCGGAATTAATAATGACTTATAAATTAATTTGATACATTATAATATATATAAAAACATAATAATATGTAAAGGTATTCTGAATATAAAAATTTTAGACCTTCCACGATTTCATAAATATGAGAATTCTATAGAATACATACTTCACTACGTTTTCTACGTTATTAATTAGCTATGATATTTCCTTGGGACATTTCTATGCCACTGATATTTTATACAGTATAATAAACTAAAAAGAACAATCAATGCTTTCAGACGTAAACGATCTTTTTCTTGCGAAGAAAAATAACATTTTATTTTATAATAGTTTTCAATAGCTGTAAATGAGAAACGGAGGTTCCTTCTCCAGCATTTAAAAGCAATATTTATATAAACATCTGTTTTTATTTCTACGTTTCGTAAAATGTATCTATTCTATATTTGAATGAAAGTATTCTCATGAAAATAATGTTATGAAAAATAAACAAAAAAAATAATAATAATTGATGTCATTTGACAACTTAAAATCTTGTCTTGGATAAGGAAACGAATTACTAAGAATCAAGAGTTTCCCTTTTCGTGACTCCACTAATAAAAGCGCTGCGCTAGTTAAACTTAAGAGACATTAACCGAAACAATTAAAATACCAATATGACATAATGTTATCACCATCTAAAGTACTAAATATTAAAACAACCTTGAAGATACAAATAACAATAATTTACTAATAGGTACCTTATTGTTTAAGTCGAGATTTACTAGAGAAAATAGTTTGCAAATACTTTGTTTTGTTCTCGAACATTCTAGAACATTTTTAGCATTACAAGCATTTATTAATCCTCAGCTACGGTGCTTGAGAATAAATCGAGTACCCTCAATACTCTTTTGCACAAAACATTTTGTTATGAAAAGAATCTTGGATAAATTGAAGAAATAACAGCGTCATAATGAGACTTGATAATCTGAGTTGTCTCAAGTGGCTTATAATAATTTAATCATATTCCAAATGAGATTTTCTCGCTTATTCTTGATATTCCACTGTCTCTGTTTTGTTTTATGTTACCTTAAAATACGACTTCAATTAAGCAAAACTGAATGGAATTTGTTTTGATAAAGCAAGCAGTAATAGGTAGTTTAATTTTTGTGCAGTATTAAATTTAAGCATTATGTAATTTGTAAACTAAGTCACTTCTAAACGCACCATAATATTTGTCAGATATTAAGGAAACACTATGTGATAGATCTGGGAGATAATATGACGAAATAAAAAGATCTTCAGTCTCAAGGGACCAATATTGAATTGGGTCAAAGTCGAGTGGGGATTATCAATATAATATTATTATATTTTTAATTTAATAATTATTGTTATATCGTAATAAGCAAAATTACGTACTTGTTGTATTCCATGAAATTCGTGAAAATTTTCCGTGAAAACCACTTTCAGATAGGTACTTACCTTAAAATAAATTTATATAAAATGTCATTTGAAGGTTTTGGAAATAAACGAGAATTTTAATAAGTTGACTAATTAAATATCACTCTGTTCATTAGCAGTTAATGAAAAACTCTTAATTAAGTTTGTATCACTGATTATCCATATACTAATAGATAGTGAATTAAACTAGACCAATAAAATAAAAAAATATGTAAAATCCAATTTATATAGGTATTTTATGAGGAGACTTGGATGTAAAATTTTACAAATAACGAAAGCAATTTTCTATATTTTAAAAAATTCTAGTAGGTTAGCTTGCATACCTATATGGATTTTAATTGTTTTTAAAATGTAAATGAAGCGATATGTATTGCTAAGCTCGAATCAAAAAGTTACTATGCCACGTGATCATTAACAGTCTTAAAAAGTCTTTGCTTTTTGATTCGATAACTAAAGTTGAAGATGTAAATATTAATATCTATAATTATATATACAGGAACTGGCTTTCGCGCTAAAGCTTTAAACCGCTTTAAAGTTTAAAGGTACCTACGCGAAAAAACCGCTTCTGGAAATCTAGTAATCATTGACACAATTTTGGAAAATACTCATTAATTGAAGATTGTTCAAGCCTTCTTAGTGTTACTTTTATTTTTTAAGTCATTATAAAACAAAAACAAAAAACTATGTGCAGACGCAGTTTATCTTGGAGTGGAAGAAAAAATAATTGCTTTACGTCATTGCGTTATAAACATGCCTTGTCATATTTGATGTAGGTCACCAGGGATACAGTGGCATAGCACCTTTTTTACTCTGTGACAAATGGTTATACTTCGTGTCTCGCTAATTGCTTCAATTTCTCGTAATAGCGCACTGTTTTTCACTTGAGCTCGTTTGTTATTGCTTTTTTTAAGTACTTTTAATGGTGTATTAGAGGAATGGTGATATATGTTATATTTTGTTAGTTCTTCCTAATTATTTGGTAGTAAGGTGAACTTTAGCGTATGCGTATTGTTAAGCGTACAAATCTTCAGTTTTCAAAATACTTTGATTAGATTGCAATACAACATATTTTTTTTACCAAACTGTTCAAGCCTTGATCAAATTCTTCATTAGACTATTAACTATAGATTACGATTACGATACGAATATCATGCGAATTGGTCCAGCTGTTTCGGAGGAGTATTCTAACTAACCTTGTGACACGAGAATTTTATACATAGGTATAGAAGGAGAAGATAATAGCCATAAATTACGCGGACAAAATTGCGGGCTTCAGCTAGTGTAGTGACGCGATTGTGATATTAATATCGCATGAATATGCAAAATGCACTTGTGATACTTAACTTGGCTCGTTATTTGGTGATTTGCATTTATGAGTTAAAAGCTAAGGAGAAAATATAATTGCTCATTATACTTTCATTATGATTCACAATTTTTTAAATATATTTTACATGCACGTGTGTGTACGTTGCCGTTATGCCAAAAATTTCGAATTAATTTGGACGAAAGTTTTATAGGCAAAGAGATTTTTTATTGGAGTAATATGCGTATAGCAAATAGCAATATATCTTTTATTTATATACAAAGAAAACGAGTTATGTAGCGTTAGTCGTCCTTGTACATTAAAATATAAGTACCTAGTTTCTAGTATCACAAATAATACTAGTATCAACTAGTAAAACTTAATCATTAAAAATTGTTCTTAAGATTATTAATTTACTAGCTTTCCGCCCGCGGCTTCGCCCGCTTTGTCTAAAACATAATAAATTATATACTAAAACCTTCCTCTTCAATCACTCTATCTATTAAAACACCGCATCAAAATCTGTTGCGTAGTTTTAAAGATTTAAGCATACATAGGGACATAGGGACAAAGAAAACGACTCTGTTTTATACTATGTAGTGATTATCAGGTCTATTCGTGAAGTACTATAATATAAATGAGAGGTAATAATTCCAACCCGTATACAATCGAAAGATCGCTGACATTAATTTATTGTGTCCTTAGCAATGGCTACTTTTGTTATCTTTAACGTAAGAAGACCCGTATTACCCAAATCCTTTTGGTGACTTCCGTTTATTCGTATATTATTGTCTATAAAGAATTATATTAAGAATGAAAATGTCTTATCTATCAATTTCATTAATGGATTTGTGTACCTATTCGTCTCATAATAATTTTATTTATTTACAATTTGAAATTTCAGGTAGGTAGGTATATTTTATGTATGAAATAACAACGCAATTGAAAATTAACAAATAACTTGACTTTTAATATTCATAAATTTATTATAAATATTATCTTATAAGTTTTTTTAATTTTATATGGCTAGAAAACAACAATTTATAATAATAAAAAAATATCATTATATTTTTATACCACGGATAAATGTGATATATTCACCAATTAGAAGAATAGTATAATAATTTCAAATACATCCATGCTTAGATAATTGTGATAGTGTTCCACTATTAGAAGCTTATGTTAAACCATTTGGGAACAAGAACAAAGCTAATAAATTATTCATAGATGAATGTTCTAATCCTAAGGTTAGCGCTAACTCCTCTTATTTAAGCTGATTTTAGTATTTCTTGGAATGTAATGTGTTTCTTGTAATTAGTTAAGATATCATGAACAGATGAATTACTAAGTTGAAATAATATTGCCGCTGTTTAGAAAAATTACTATTTTTGAAATGACTATAGTTTTTTTTAATTGGCTTGCTAAGTGCTCTTATGTTTCAAATACATTACATTTCGTTTTTAAGATTAAAGATAATATATTAATGATAAAAGTTTATAAATAAGTTTACCTACATACAATCGTGATCCATTGTGATATTAATACAACGTTGATGCATTTAGCCCGAGATAAACTAGGCACCCGTTACACGCTCAATCCAGATCACGATCCAAGTCAGGTGACGGATTGACGAATCTTTATGTGGATCGTCGCGACATTAGATGGTCAATCCAGATCATATCAGTCCACTGTTCGACATTGTCAAATGTACACGCATTCACAACCACTAAATAGATCTGAATAAGAACAAAGCTTGTGCAGCAATAATTATCGCCTGTTATTTGAAAAAACGCGTGAAGAGGAAACGCTGGGTTAAACCGTGGCTACTAAAAAGGAACATCTATACACATTCGAACTTGTTAGATGAAATTTATAGTACGGAAGAGGAAGAGGATTACGCAAATTACTACAGGATGAAGGAGGCATGTTTTGATCATCTGTTAAAAATGGTTACACCTGTGTGTTGTCGTCCCATACCATCGCGCTCCGAACGCAGATTGACGTAATTTGACAGCATGTTACATTACACGATCAATCTGGATCTCGACCAAAGGATCGAGATCGTTGATTTCTAAAAATCTAGATATTTTCTGATCAGATTTTACAATCCGTCAATCAAATACATTACACAGTCAATCTGGATTGAGATCAATGATCATGATCAAGGATCACATTCTAGATTGAGCGTGTAACGGGTGCCATAAGTTTGGGGTAATTTTACCTCAATAGAGACTTCACAATTAATGTTCATTAAAGTATATAAGTAATATAAAATTTCTATCTTCCCGCCCGCGGATTCGCCCGCGTATTCAAAGAAAAAAAAACGAATATTTCCCGTTACCGTGAGATTTCTGGAATAAAACCTATCCTATGTGTTATTCCAAGTTATCCTCTATATGTGTGCTAAATTTCATTGTAATCGGTTCAGTAGTATTTGCGTGAAAGAGTAACAAACATAAATATACATCCATCCTCACAAACTTTCGCATTTATAATATTACTATAGTCGAGCCAATTTAATAGGCAACATTTGACGTCTATCAATTTTATCTTCATAGGGTGGTAACGTGGTGGTAACCTACTTAAAAACATCGATTAAAGTGAATTAATCGATACGGACTTGAAACATTTGTCAATCGAACTTGAAACACATGTCAATAATTTATGATAATTTTTATTCCCAAGTAATCAATGCATTCGATTCTAGATGTCAGATTTCAATTTTTAGAGTAACGTCTCTGGTATTTAAAAAGAAAAAAGGTTTATTGACACAAAATTGTAGCGACGGCAGTTCTTTAAATCAGAAATAGTTTATTATGTTTAGAATGGTTTATCAGTACAATCAAATCTTAAAATTACTTGTATCGGCCATTAATATTATAAATATATAATCGTAATTAAAAAAAGTTAAGCAAATGTGCAGTTCTAACAAAACGAAATATCATTTTATTCTATGTCGTCGTTACTAGGTTACTTTGTTGAATTATGTTGAACTGTCAAATGTTGCCTATTAGAATGGCTCTATACTATAGTAGGATAGGATTATGTAGGATAGGATTTTCAGTCAGGCTAAATTTTGTATAAAATGATATATTCCACATCAGGGATGTTCCATAGATCATTTACAAGGTTGTTCATTCAAAAAAATAAAAGAAAACCAGTTTATGAAATATTCAGGAGCGGTATTTGAGTTATGAATAAATTTTCGGGTGCAGTCTGTCACAATTCGAATAAATTTATGTACCCCTATGGGCTTATTGTATAAGTTCCTTTCTGAAATTACAATGACATAAGCATATTAATTGATATGAGTTAAAACAGATTCTGTGGAATAAAACTTTCATCTTATGTAGGTATCTATTTTTACGAATATAATATGTATTATTATACATAAGTATTTTAGTATCTGTGGTATTACGGAAGTTTTTTTAAATGCTCTATATCGTAAAAGGTTTGAAGGGAATATGAGAGATTCAGGCGATTTAAAAAGGTACACTTGAAATTGAATTTGCTTCTACTATATTAAAATTCGACCAATTACTCCAAATCACTACTAAAAATTTATCATTAGTAATCACAAAATATAAATAGTAATAAAAACACGTGGAAACTAACTTAATAAATATAATATGTATAATGTATTTAAATCCTATATTGAATAGCAGAAGCTCGTGTAGGTTTAGGACAAATATTCTAACCGCTACCTCACACGGTACCCGACAAACAACAAATTGATGAATATGTTCAAAACTTCTTGGATTAATAATGAGTTATTTACCTTTGTATAAAATAATTTATTTTTTATAGGCTTCGCTTTGTTAATAGAAGCTTGCTTCCTTGTTTCAAAAGTATTGCTGTAAGATTTTTTTGGATAATCTTATGATATACCTATTTATGATTAAGTAATGTGAGGTACTCTATGTCCCCTTGTAGGGTATGAGGTAGATATAAATATACCTACATAATATGTTTTACAGTTGATTTTCTCAATTTCTTTATGGACAAGTTTCTATGCCTTTTATTTGTCCACACTGGGAAACGAGTTGATATCAAATTTTGTACGCTTAAAAAGGAAATTTATTCGTTATTTTATAAATTTACATTTCTACTCTTTATGTCCGCAATGCGTAAAATATATTGTAGCTTCGTTTTTTGTAGCATATTCCCAGTACAGATATTATATTTTATGTAATATTATCGCGGCAAACCACTGTCCAATGAAAAAGTAATCCTCTAGTGACTGTATTTACATAGCAGTGCTAGATCGCGCATAATATATTATTATTTAAACTAAAATGTTATCAGCATATTAGTATGAATTGTATTGTTTTTGATTTCTATCGAAAACTTTTTAATTGTTGCTTTTCAATTTCTGAATGAAGCCAATAAGTTTGATGATCCAAAACATTTCAGTTGAGAAGTTTAGATCAATAGAATTTTCAACTGTGAAATTGGCTATCTGCCAAATAAACATAAATTAAGAGAAAAACTACATGAACGTTGAAATCAAACTACATATTATTATTACGTCCAAGTGTGAAATTTGTCCTTGATAAGCGTGAAGTTTCTTATTTATTATTATTACAAAATAATAAATTATCGAACAAATTAATAATGTTTGTTAATTAGTTACGGCTGAACAGCAGATCAAAGTAATATTATATTAATTCAGAACTTTGTACACGGGAAATTTATGATTTATATGGCCTTGTATATTGTCTTGGCCAAAATAATAATAGAATTAATGTGAAATTGGAGGTGCATTTTATATCATAGTATTTCATTTAATATTATAAGGAATTCATTGCATATTATCATACGATGGTAGAAAATATACCTGAGTATGACAATAAAATCAATGAAGTTATAGTTCCAGTGTAAAATCTTTATCTAAATAAAACCGGCCAAGTGCGAGTCGGGCTCGCGCACAAAGGGTTCCGTAGCAGCAAATATAATAAATTACAGTTAAATCAACCTATCTCAAAAACTATAAGAGATACTTTGATCAAACCAAAAATCGTTGAAAGAGTTAATTAGCATGCATCACCTCTATTTTTTTTATAATTTTATACCCCGTAGTTATAAAAATAGAGGGGGGGGGACATACTTTTTACGACTTTGAGAGCTGATATCTCAAAAACCGTTCACTTTAAGAAAAATGTTTTTTAGAAAACTTTATATCATTTTAAAAGACCTTTCCATTGATACCCCACACGGGTATGTACATCGAAAAAAAAAATTTCATCCCTCAGTTACATGTATGGGGGGCCCCACCCCCAATTCTTTTTTTTACTATTTAGTGTCATATTTTTGTAGCGGTTCATACAACACATATTCCCATCAAATTTCATCACTGTAGTACTTATAGTTTCCGAGTAAATCGGCTGTGACAGACGGACAGACGGACAGACGGACAGACGGACATGACGAAACTATAAGGGTTCCGTTTTTGCCATTTTGGCTACGGAACCCTAAAAAGGATGACGTAAAAATCAAATTTTCGCCACGCACCGTTATATAATTGCTATCATGTTCTCTACATATTTTGCGTAAAAATATTGTGAGCAAAATTTGAAGCAAATATTGTTTAAGATTAAAGTTCTTCCCAGCCTCTTAGCTTGAACAAGGTTAGCTGGGTTTACCGTATGTACGGCGATGTTTACAAATTATTAAACTTAGGTTCACACTCTCTAGAGTCTAGACCTGATGGTATTAACATTTCAGGTAAACACTTTTTACGTAAACAAAATAAATTTGCTTACGTGGTATGTTATAAACTTAATTAAATAGTCTCGAGGCTATACTTACAGTAAACAAGTAAAATACAAGTGTTATTGATTGTTTAACTAATATCTTGTACCTATCGCTAGAAAAAATCTGCTATTTTGGATACAAATTTAACGAAAAAATATTTATTAGCCCATGTATTTGGTAATTGATACCAATCTATTTTTAGTCTGATATTTATTATTATGTGAATAGCAATTTAGTGGGCGTATGAACTTCATCCTGCTATAATACACCATTATATTATGTTGTTATGTGAAATGAACCAATTATCTGACATAGAAAGAACCGAAATGTAGAAATAACAAGCGTTTATATATTTTTAAATACTTCCAGCAGCGAAATTGTCTGAAGAAAGTAAACAGTAGGAAAGTTTTATCTTATTTAGAAACTGATTAAAAATAAACTAACATGCTTAGAAAATACAATCTTTTGTAGACTGTAAAACAAAGAAAATAGTGCACGGAATAAAACTTTCTTAAAGCAAATGTTTAAAAAAACGATTCGCGTTCTCGATAAGTGGGAAGAAAGTTCTCAACTTACTTAAAGCTTGATTTTATATAAATAACCTTTATTTCTTTATAATAAATAATATTTATTTATATTAGTGCTCTAAGTATAATATATTTTCTCTCAATATGTAGTTTCTATGTTTAATACATGTAAATTTTCCATGTATAATAAAAATTTACGGTTGTTTATAGAAATGCAAATAGTGTAGGTGTAACTACACACAAATATCTACAGATTATATTATGGAAAACAAAATTGTAATTATGTAAAACCTTAATAAATAAAGAAATCTAAAAACATAACTTATTTTGCTTTTAAAATATATAACTCATTCAATTAAATGTTTGGTCTGTTAATCACGGATAAAGTATTATTTTCTAAGTAATGGAAAATTTGGAATCTACTACGCATAAAAGTTGTCCCTTAGAAATAATGAATACCCCTTTGATAAAATTAAGTGAAGATTCATGTCCCTTGGTAAGGGGGACTTTATACAACATCCGTGTACCATTTTTATACGACTGTCCAAATGGGTGCATTGTTTTTGGAATCTCTTCTGTATTCACACAATTACCTACTTCTGAAAGCCTGAACATATTATTTGTTTATGGTTGTTCAAAAGAACTAAAATATAGTTAAATAGGAGGATAGTCATAACATAATCATATTTCAATTTCTTATAGATTACTAAATTAATCGATAGCTTTTGTACATTTATATAGAGCAAAATATACACGAATGAAGTAGATAAGTACCTAGTATCATTATTTTTATAATAATATTTGTCTTCTGTACTTACATCTTTACTTTCTCTTTACCTATGTGGTTATAGGAAAACGACAATAAATAATATAATGGCGTTCATAAATAATTATAACCAGGAAAGCTTTTGTTCCTGTTTTTGCTATAAAAATATTCTTCTTGTACAAACGAAGAAAAACACACATAACATATTATTTTAGACAATGTCCAGTCTCATTTAACACTTAGGTTTTACTTCATATATCATTTCCTTAGATATCTATTAAACTGGTTGACTTTGATTAATGTATCTCGCAAAAACCGGGATGCGGGGTTGCGTAATATGAGAAATGTGGAAAATAATTAAGGGAACAATATTCTATTTGACACATTATTAATTAGCATCCACTGTTTACTTGAAACTTATTTGCTGAAGATTCATTATCTGCTCGAATCGTTTCAATTTTATAACAAGATTAATTAATTACAACGAGGTAAATGTATATTTATGTATAAATGTTATAATCTATATAATTTTATCTATAAACCAGTATATTATGTGTGTCAATTGCTGTTCGTTAGTCTTACTTAAACTCGAGAATGGCTGGGCCAATTTTGGTTTTAAAATGTTTTTCGTAGTCCAGAGAAACTTTAAACGTCGAGAGACAAAAACATAAGGAACGTGTGACACGAAGTCTGAATCTATTTCTTTTTATAGAAATGTGAATAAATAAAGTTTGTTTAAGAAAAGTTACTCTACGTAGAAATTAGCATATTGGAGGTAGATTCTGCCTCGTCTCGTAAAAGAATAGGAAAATACTGGGATATAATTTATTTATCTGGATAACCGTTTTTACTATGTCAGTAATAAATTTTATCCAGTAGTATTTATTTACATAGGACGACAGATATCTTTAGATAACGTTTATCACGATTCATTGAAGCAAAACATAAAATATGGTTGGCATTTGGTTTTCGATTGATTATAATTTGCCCAAAGTCTACAGAATGGCAATATTTACACACACACACTTATGACATCCTAAAGTAAAAAAGAGCATGTGTGCCGTGCACACGTGTCCGAAGTGAAACTTCTTGCGCTAGATTCAAAGATACCAAAATACTCCTTACTCCATGACGTGACGGTATATGCATGAGGCGATCTTGAAATTGACTTTCAACGCGCCTAAAGAAGTTTTAATTGAAAACGCTTCAAGCTTTCAAATCTTTAATTGACATGTCCGAACAAATGTCTCTTTTCGCATCAACTCATCAATAACTTTGAGCAACAAATAAGCAAATATTTGTCTACCTCAAAGTAATCTCAGGCCCCGGGCATTATTGTGGCGGAACGGAAAAACATTATGTAAATGGGATTCGTGAAAGAGCACGTTTTATTCGAGATCAGAATGGGCTATTCTTTGTCGCAATGGCTGAAGGGCACGACGGTCATTTCAACGTATTATGGGTAATAAAAGAATAATACACTCGACTCTTAGCTACCTTTAGTCGTATATATGCAACAAATTGTAGGCCTAGAAGTAACTAAGTAAGTAGTAGTAAGTGGTAAATTGATGATTTTCATTGATTTAAAGAAATTGCTTTATAGCCATCGAGACATGAATTATATTTATCCTTTAATAATGACTAAGGTATATTTATAAAATATAAAATTGTATTGGTAAAACCGTATTTTATATTGTTGTTGTTGCTGAAAGCAGCAACAGTTCATGTAATTTGTAAGTTTAATAATATGTATTTCATTTAAGCGTCGCGTAATTACAATTTAAGATAAACAAGACGTTTAAAACCAGAACATAATCTACGATATAAAAATAAATTATTATGTATCTTCACAAATAAAAGATTAAAATAGTAAGAGGCCTATTGTCTATAAACATATAGATGAAATTGAAAGTGTCATTCCTCAAATATAAATTGGTAAAAGAGGACTTAGTTTTGGGATAAGTACCTAATGTTGCGTATCCACCGGTCGCGGCGTGGACTCAAAGTAATCGGCAATTTTGGAAGCGTCATGAATCGACCGATTTTACAGAGAAGGGTCATTTCTCACACGGGTGATGTTAAATGGGTCCCATATATAGTATATATTTCTACTTGAGAATATAGTATTTTTGACATGAGTTTTTTATGTGTGCAGATAATCTATGTTATTATTATTTAATTTAATATTATAAAGTTTTATTTTTAAGTTTTGTTTTTTAGAGTTTGTTGGTTTGTTTGTTTGTTTGAACGCGCTAATCCAGGAACTACTGGTCCGATTTGAAAAATTCTTTCGGTGTTAGATAACCCATTTATCGAGGAAGGCTATACGCTATATGATATATTATTATATCATCACGCTAAGACCAATGGGAGCGGAGCACTGCGGGTAAAACCACGGAGCACAGCTAGTGATAGATATATTCCAAAATTGTGAGTAAAACTAGTGACATTATTTATCTATTTATTGACATTGCTCGACTTATAAAAATAAGATAATATAATAATTAATCATCCATTATTTATTGAAGGCTCTTTTGCATACTGATAAGTTTAAGATTAAAAGCACCCGGAGCTAACGAGTCCTTATTCTTTCTACTGGCTTGGAATGCGGATACAAACTTGAAGATTTATTATAGTACGTACTTTTAAGTCTAAGTACTTGGTGCAATTAGTAAAGGATGCTTTGAACGAACAAAAAGAAGCAAGGTGACGGATTTCCTGCAACACATTCGCAAGAGAGCATGTAGGTAAGTGAGTAGGTATGGGGTTTATATTATGTCGTTGAAGACGATTTTATATTATATGTGTAGAATACTTTTTACAACGCAGTACATGTTCAATGGAGGATTGATTTATATTATGTTCATTAAAAGGTGATAATTTATGACATTTAAGACATAGTAGCTATAGAAAATTTTAGATAGAAATGTAGAAAACCAAACTTATGTTACCTACGGTTTCATATTTTAATTTTCTCTGCATGATTATAGATAGCTTTTTAATCATTGTGATCACATAAATATTTCATATTAACTGTCTATTCTCTATGTCTATAGCTGTTGACTATATAGTTTAAATGTACACATTTGGAATTACTAATTTAAAATGTTATAATATTTTTTTGTACCTCAAATATTAAATCATTCTGTATACTGGAACTATGTCTGGAAGAAATCGCTATTTAGCGATAAGACCGCCGTTTGTTATATTGTATCCTAGGCTAAGTCTCGATTTGTAATTTATCTTGAGCAATAAAGCATAAATAAATAAATAAATAAATAAATATACTTAGCAAAAATTGTCTCGAGAGACGTAATTTAAAATAAACGCATTGTCACTCTCATAAAAGAATTAACCGGATAGAGAAAATGAGAAATAAAATAAACTGAAAAATTTTATGGAAAATATATTATCTAAATGACTTTTTAACGTTCATTGCGAGTTGTGATGCTCACTGAAATATCTACATTGAATATGGTGATTCGAAAGCATTGTGGAGTAAAGGATGTAGTGAGAAAAATAATATGAAAATAAGTTTGCTTGGCAATATCACAAATAATATAATACTATTCCAGTATGGCAATATGAAGAAATACAATTTTATATCAAAATATAGCAAACTAGTTGGTTGCTACGGTTCTGTCCGAGTATATCTCTGGCACTCGTACTTCATCAGGTACCTACTACATTATTAGTTTGAAATTATATCTAGTTTAATATAATATACATACATACAAAAAATCTTACTTTTAAATTATTATAACGGGGATATTTTATGTGATGAGTAGAGATGTAGAAAAATGACATGATAAAAGTCTTTCCCTAAACTAACTTAATAGTAAAGCATAACTTCCGTATTCGGTGCATTAATCTCATAAAGTTTTCTTGATGCAAAATAATATGATTTATCCGCGTCTGTTAACACAATTAAAACTTTTGTTTAACTACAACGGCCAGGATAAAATATATATTTCTCTTTGTTCTTAAATAACGAAGCAGGAACTATGAAGAGCATCTTTGGCGTAATTTGGGACAACTTTTTAGAGAAATCCGGCTTAATTTGAAAAATATACTGGCTTTAAGAACTTTTAATACTGATACGTTTACGTTACGCAGCCATCCACTACGTTCATTACTAAACTGCGTTCGTAAGTGCCAATAATATATAGCTAGACACAGTACCTAGTATATCAATAAATAGGAATTTGTTAGAGACATGCATGATAAAATATACCAGATTATTAACAAGGCTCATATATCGTTAACGAATTGTTATCTCACAAAGCACAGCTCGATAACCACTTATAAAATTACATCCGAATATTTGGACCGCGTCCAAAGCGCTATGGACTCGGGGCCGTTAAAGGGATTCGATATCCCACTAAATGCAATGCTAATTTGCTTTTTATTGGCTAATAATTACACATTAACAACATGACACATGTAACTATCCAGTGATACGTTTAATGACGCTATAATATTATCGTGATCTTTGTTATGACGTGATTCGGACGATCAAATAGCTTAACAATTTGCGGTTCATGGGTCGATAGCTCTTAGCTCGATTAGTAATTTTATATTGATTAAACACATTGGATGTATTGCTGTTTTTGTTTTCAGAGAGTAAAGTGTCTCCCTGATGCAAATACTTTCTATTTCACACAATATGCTTATGTAATAATCTTTTTTTAGGTTACGTGTATGTTTTAGAGGTATATGTAATGTTTCCGACTGTTATTCTATTGTGATCATATTCTGATTCTACAGTGGTAATTATAAGGCAGATCCCCACAGAGCGAGAAGCCTCGCGAAGAAATTGTCCGCGTAGCAGCTAGGAGTGGACTATGGACGAGGCTGTTCGCTCTCTATAGACCCGCCTATTCATCGTTATAAAATAGTGTACACATCACATTATTATAATTAACGTATGGACTGACTATTAGGTACAGGAGGCCTGCAAAATAAAGGAGATGCAGAATGTTCCACGGTATCGAGAGATTGGTGAATTTGAAAATGATGAACACTGAAACTTGTTTATGTGAAAATCGACGTTGAAAATTATTAATACACAAATAATATTATGGTGTGTTCATGCATTGGTTATGTTATTTGTCTTTTAAGTATATAATGCTTTTATGGTAGGTAGATCTTATAATTAATTATTAATTAAAATAACTATGCGTCGCTTATAAGTCACGTCTTAATAAAGAAAATTTATTGAAATAAAGCATTGCTGTGCACAAAGTCATTGAATATCACACAAACTTATGAGACTTTTAAAGTGAAAACATAAATCTTCTCTTAAAGTATCATGTTATCTAATAAATTTGAAATATAACAGCGTGGCGGTAAAAATATCACGTAACAATTATGTTGACCCTTCCTACATTCTCGGCCATATTTTATATCTTACTTTATAATCTTGGCTCACTAAATACGCATTGTAGAAAAATACGAAAAGAACAATACATTTTTGTTATAGAATTTGGCAAACAATATAGTTGGGCCAGTTTTATGGCTACTGGGTATGTTATGTTTATCTTATCTGGTTGTTAAAATAATAAAGTATGAAAAAATACAAAAAAATACATTGTATCAGGTAAATTATAAGCAAGTGAAAGGGTTGTAGTCATTAAATTAGTTTGTTTTAATACCTAGTTATTCTATAGTAATAAAAAAAATCTCAATCAGTTGATTCGTTACTACAAAGTAGCCTCTGTGAATTTCGCGATTTAAAAATATAACAATGAATAAAATAGGTAATTTCTAAACATAAGAATTATTTAGGAGATTAGTTATTTATTAGAAGTAATTTAAAAATATACAGATAAAGCATTTTTTTCTGTCACATCAAAACGTTCAAAAACATTTAACTATTTTGTATAGATTGACCTGTTTTCATCGATATTCAGTAAATTCTTTAAATTTACCGTATTTAACTTTCCTCCCAATCAAGTAATAGCATTATGC
>CAJQZN010034197.1:0-15260 GCA_907164685.1 Colias eurytheme | reverse complement strand
TCATCTGACCGGGTTAAATATACCCCAATGCTATACATTGACTGGGTTAAATATACCCCAGTACTATACATTTGGCCATTCTCAAGCTATTTATGTTTATCAAGCAAAAAGCTCTGAAATTGTAAAAATGTTTTCATAAGTTAGGCGGGCTTACGCTCCATTTTAATCGCCTTTGAAATTGACCGGGTTATTTTAAGCATTCATTTTTTAAGCCTTTATATTTTATGGTGGGTCGTGTTTTTCTATTTCATCATTGTCAATTGATGTTTGCTCTAAATATTTTATCGGCCAGTTGATATAAATAACTTTATATAACGAATAGCAATCATTTCTGACCGCAATGCATCAGCAATAGTTTGCGAATTATATTTTTGTGAACACAAAACTGGCTTTTAATATTTTTTCCTGACACCACGAAAATTGATCAATTTTATACACATTTTGAAGGTATTTTTGGTTGGTCGTGGTAAATAATTATGGTCGTTCGGTTTATGGTATTTTTTTTTTTTTGTTTAATTTCTTAGAACCTAGAGTGATGAAACTTTATTATATGTATATGTAGACAACAAATTGTAATTCATTGAAAAATATCTAAAGATTGAAAACATTAGAAGCCTAGGCTCACGCAAAAAATATATATCAATTATCAATATTTTCCTAGAAAGTACGAAAGCTATAACAGTTATTTTGTACGTTTTTCCTATGAATACCCCTTTCGACTGTAAGCACTTAAAAGTGCTACGTACAACAGATCAGTCTACATTAACTCGTAGCAAGTAGTTCGGTAAGTGCTACGCGCGCTACAATTGCTACGAGCTTACGCCACTTGTGAAATAGTGTGACTGTTATTCTTTATTTTGGTAGAAACATCCTTTTATTTGGTAGAAATATTACTGGGAATTGTGTATGAATATTATAGAACAAGTACTAAATTATTTTTTTTACTTATTTTGTTGTTGATTGATTATTAAATGAAACCACATGGTACCAACTTAATCACATAATATGGTTAGGATACGGTATAGGTATAGAATATGGTAGTTCATGTAATAAATTAAATTAGGTATTAAATACGATGTACATATTCTTTAAGTTTTCTTTTTATGTACGTATTTAACTGTAAATTATCAAATATAGTTTCATATGGCATTTAATATTTAATATAAATATAGGACTCAACAAATCCTAACCTAGCCAGCGAAGAATTATAATTAGAAACCCCTTGGTTTAGCCAGCAAAGAATTTAGAATTAGAATTTAATATTTTTAAATATATATCTTAATATTTTTTCTAGCATCTAATCAAGAACTCATCCATTATTCTTAGAAGCTCTTAGAATGTTCTAGAATTAACTTCATCGATATTAATGTATTCGAAGAAATTTTATCTTGCTTCGTATTAATTTTCTGTTTCATTCTTATAAAAATAATGTCATTAAGATTACTCGCTTATTAGAATATTTTTATTACTATTTGTTTGAAACTAAAATCATAATAATTAACATTAACTAAAAAAACAGCAAATTCTCTAGTTTATATTATTTCTCTACTTGTGTAAAATAAATGAAATACTAAATTATGACCTATTTAAATTATGTTTATTCCCACTCAAGATTCTCACTTTTAATACAAGACAGATCGTTATTATAACATACATTTTCATAAGACAGTAAAATAAATACACATGGAACCAAAGATATCAAATTAATCAAAGTCAAACCACACCTACACGAAGAAAATTACGAGGTTTATTCATCACCTAAAACCAAGATGGCTGACGAGTAATGTGACGTCACAAATTTGACATCTATGAATAATGATGTAACATAAAAATACATTATCATTCGACCTGAAAGGGCATAATGGGTAATGTATTGAGGTTTTAAATTATGGACGAATAGATTGATTGATGTTTTAGGAAGTTATTTTTTATGTGAATTCCATGTTACATGTATTTATCTTAATACGTTATCTGTGTAAGAGCGTCACTTTGAAATAATATGTTTAAGTATGTTATGATATGATTGATAGGTAAACTACGTGAAAATATTAACAAACTAATAATAAACATTTTACATTTATACAGACAATATAGCTGGTAAAGCCAATTTTCCTCATGCCCTTCAAAACGACATGGGACCGTTAAGAAAACAAACCCAAACAAACAAATAATAACATTCTTAAATTCCACCATTAAAACCACTACAATAGTTCCATAATTTTTCAGCGTAGAACATTTATAAAACTAAATCTTAGATACAATTTTTTTTCTAAGCTCCAGGAATTTACTGAAGATCATGAGCATATCCCAAAAACACTCCAAAAAAACATCAAAATCAACCTTTTTTCTACTCTCAAACGAACGCAAGTACAAAATGCCTCCACCAGCGGAACTTTTAATGTATCTAATTCACTTGATGGAATTTCCTCTTCAATCGACTCCATTACTCTTACTCGATTGTCTGGATTGGTGAAGCCAAGAGTAAATTATCAATATCTTGGAAAGGAAAAATCTCCTGTCAGCAAACTGCACGTGAGGGTAATAACTGAGATTGTGCCTCGTTTGAACTAAGTACTGATAGTTTCAGGCTATCTTGAGTGGACGGGGAGCGTTCTATATTTTTTTCGACTGGAATGAAGTTTTGAAATTATAGTGATTGAGATGGAATATATGTGATATAGTTGTCATGTGCATTATTATAATTACTTATATTTTCAGCAGTAGATTTATTTATTCTGAAATATTAAAAAGCATAATATTAGTATTTTATAGTGTGTGATTCTAAATGTAATTTCTAATACGCGAGTATTATACATATTTTAGAAATTGAAGACTTTAATAGTAGACATTATACAGATACATAATATGCATTCTATTAGTTTTATTCATTATTCTAAATATTATTAAATATATTTCTACGTCTAATTTTAAACCTCGTTAAGATAAACCATCACTGTATCCAAATCCACGAAGACATTCTAAAACCTAAACTTCACTGCTACCAACAAAGGAAGATAACTTTCCTAATCCAGCTGTCGCCAGTAACTATCCCGTGAAAGCACACACAACGAGTTGGCACGTTCACAGTCGTGTGACTACTTAGTGAAATATAATTATTCGTTGAGCCAAATTTGCGGTCCACCTGCTTTATTCAATTTCAGTTGTATGAAACGCGTTTAGTATGATAATGAGATATTTGCTGGTTAGTTAATTTATAAAATTATATGCTTCTTATATTAATTTTACCCCGGATTGGTTATAATAAAATTTTCATACTGAAACCTTTTTTTT
The DNA here is from genome assembly GCA_907164685.1 of Colias eurytheme. NCBI lineage: Eukaryota > Metazoa > Arthropoda > Insecta > Lepidoptera > Pieridae > Colias > Colias eurytheme. The sequence continues at coordinate 11,969 of CAJQZN010034197.1, read as the reverse complement.
TTATATCGCGAAAGTTTTGTGTGAAATTTATTTTGTGACATTAAAAGCCGACACGAAGTGACGACAATTATTAGCCTTTACAAGTAAACTTAATCATTACATATTTTTTATCCTATAATAAAAGCCTAACCTAAAGCAAAACAGTAGACGATTTCACTTGGAGTAAGTTGATTACCACATAAGCAATCGCAATATTAGGGCATTGTTGTTATGTTACTGACCTTTTAGCGATTTGTAGGCTCTTTTTTGAAACAGGTAAATCGTAGGCAGATGTATAAACCAATGATGGCTATCTTTACTTCATCATAGGCAATTTCTATAACAATAACTTGCTTGAACAATAATTTCTCTCTGCGGCATACTCTCTTGACTTAAAACCTAACTGGGTCATAACTTACCTTTTTACTTTTTATGTTATTCAATAAACGGACAAAGTGCAGTGTTACCGGGCGAAGTGCCAACTAAATAGTTGCGTTTCCAAGCCTAAAGCTCTTGGATATAATGCTTTCAACCATTTATGTTCCTAATACTATCTTGCCAAGAATCTTAACATGGTTTGTACATTTCATTTTAAATTAGATGATAAACAATTTTTCCTCAGTAACATTCCGCTCGCGGCTTCGCCCGCTAAAATCCGTTGCGTAGTTTCATAGATTTAATACGTAGGGACATCACTACATAGTATAAAACAAAGTCGCTTTCTTTGTCCCTATTTCCCTATGTCCCTTTGTATGCTTAAATCTTTAAAACGACGCAACAGATTTTGATGCGGTTTTTTTTAATAGATAGAGTGATTCAAGAGGAAGGTTTTAGTATATAATTTATTAGGATTTAGACAAAGCGGGCTAAGCTGCGGGCGGTAAGCTAGTAGATATATATAATATAGTTAAAACAAATACATACATATAAAAACATTAACTATCAAACTCTATTGTAGTATGCGAAAATAAAAAGTTCACTCTCTATTCCATTACTTTCATTGTTCGATGAGAGATAACGGGCGGCGTAAAAACAACATTATTGTGATCGAATTACACATACATACATTACATACGAATGACATTACTTTGATTATGTTAAACAAGCTTTCCGCCCGCGCCTTCGCCCGCATTTTTTAAACTTATCATATGTGTTAATCCAAGTTACCCTCTATATGCGTAGTAAATTTCATTGTAATCGCTTCAGTAGTATTTGCGTGAAAGAGTAACAAACATACACATCCACTCTCACAAACTTTCGTTACTTAAAAATATTAGTAGGATTCATGATTCGCTAATTGAAGTCGCATTCAATCCAGAAATACACACAATCAAGCAAGTAACATCTTAAAAATTTATAAAAAATACCGCAAAAAATCCACCAAATTTAATAAACCGGTACATCAATCACCGGATTACCGGTTATTACCTGTAATCAACCGCAACCGGGTACCCGGGTACACCCGGATACACCCTGATCCCGGAACGGATCAGCACTAATGAGCATTGTAATTACGAAAACGTCATATAATTGTGGATGTAGAAATTTCTAGAACAGCCGAAGTTTTAGATAAAATAAAAGAATAGTAAGTATATTATCATATTATTATTATTATCGCGGTCTACTGGACGGGTTTGGGTGAAATTTTACAGGAATATAGGTCATCAGAATAATACAAAAGCTACAGAAATACTTACTTGATATGGCACGCGGGTTCGGTCGCGGTAGCTCTTTCGAAAGCCCAGCACTGCTAGTATAATAATTCTTGTATCGTTTAAATTTCTGAAAAAATGTACCTTTCTAAAAGTAAAATAATGTTGCTCGTAGTTTTTGAGTCTAACAAAAAAAAACTAAATCTGCTCTCTTTTAAGTATAATAACATATTTTATATCACATCTAGAAATCTATTACTTTGTAACGCGATAATGATGAAGTGAATTTGTCGCTTATGAAAATATTATTAATGTTAAAACTGGGTTAATTGGTAATTTCATTGTGTACGGTGCAGTGCATTACACATAAATATTAATTATCATTAAAATTAAAATATATATAGAGAATTTTGCAAGCGCGGAAGTAAAATAATGGTACGTATTTATCGACAAAATTATGAATTTGAATTTATTTTGTGTTATGGAATAAAAGTTTGTATAATGTAAAATTTAATTTTAGTCATTTAAATGGTGATACTACTTATAATAAAAGATGTTACCTATAACCACAGACTAATAATAATATACTACGTATACAACAGACGGTGCACTCCATACAAAAAAAGTTGCACTATGAATTTACGCAATTAAAGCGCCAGTGGGGAAATAACGTACTACGTGTTCGATTATATCTCTTAGTCTTTTGCTTTTAACACACTAGATGGCACGTTAAACACAGACTTGATGTTCTTTTTCTTCCAGAGCCACTAGATGGCACTAATGTAAATATATGTACACGTACCTTTTATCTTTATTTTTCAAGTCTTTGGCGTCAAGTGTCAACTGTCAACTGTCAACATAATATTTTGTACCTACTCGGATTTTTAATTAGACAAAGCTGACTCACAGAGTACCTACATAGTACCTACATTATTATGACTGGTATTTAGTTCAGTTTATTTACGAGATTCTGTCAAAACCAAAACGAGAAGCTTTGTTTGTTTTCGTTTTTAATTGTTGAAAAATAAGTGCTAAATATGATTAAATGACTGTGAGGTTATGTAGAATCTACAGGCAGAAAAACGGCAGAAAATAAGCTTTATATGGTAAACTGATATTTTCTCTGAACATAAATTTTTACAAACATGATTTTTAATGATTTGTTTATGGATTTGTAACCCAATATAAGATTGTTTTATTACAGACTTATTGCTTACGTTCGCAATAACAAATTTGTTCAAGAGAGGAGAAGAATTAATCCATCCCAAATGTAAATACGATTCTCCACAAAAACATTGTAGACACAAGAAAGGGATTTCTACATTTGCTACTAAGAAGGATATGGGATCATGAAGGATTTCATCTGTTTTAATACCAGTAAAATGGAATGAGCGCCGTGGCCGTGACTGTGTTTGGTACATAAAGAATGACAAACATTCAACTTAAAATTATTATGAGTGCATTACGGGCAAGGGCACAATAAGTTGTCCTTTGACTTAGATGTACTTAATTTTAAGGAACACTAAAATGGATGGCTAGAATAGGTATAATCGCATACATAGTATTTATTTCTAGTCTGTTGTATAAATAATCAAAGACTACAAAATATATAGTGAACTATGTCTTTAATATTAATTCTACAGTTTACAGTGTAGTGTGTAATCTATTGTATGTGTGCGTCTAGAATATATAGTCCTGTTGTTCTACAGTTTAAGCAGTTCAATACAAGCTTACAGTCGAGTCAAGTGTTTCATTAACCACCAACCATTGCATGGCAACCCTGCCAGTTTTGTAAATTGTAGTCTACCTAACCTGACTGTTGGTTTTGATTTGTATCACACAAAGAATACTATACCAAATTTCAAGAAATAAGAATTAAATATTTGATTAACTTTTACTAATATACAGGAGCTTATACATCAAACAAGACCAAAGCAGGGCTTTGGAGAAAGTGTGTATGGACAAAGACCACAATACATATGGTGCGGACAACTGCATGAAAAGCATGCAGTAAGGGACATTAAATAAATAAATAAATAAAACACATTTATTGTCAAGATCACAACACGAGATACATTTATAAACGAAGGAAAAACAAAAAGAAATAAAAAGAAAAATAATTAAATAAAAATAATCTTATTCCTAAGAACTGTAATGTGGCAGTGAGTGACCTGACAAATGGAGCCAACTCAGTATATGATGGCAAGGTGATTAATACCTCACCACCACTGATTTTCAGTGACCCCAAGTGACTATTGGAGTTTCAGTCTAGAATTGTATATAATGATAATTTAACATGAGTATATTATGTGAAAGATATATTTCTATTAATATGATAAATACTAATAAATAAATACATCAGTTAAAACATGATATACATATATATATACATATATATATATTATGTATAGTTAGATATAATATCAGTATGTAATTATGTATATACTTAATGTAAATAAATAAAATTAAATTATGTATATGTTACCGGAAATGTATGAAATCAAGGAATTGTATACAAATCCTAGTGGTCTAAGATCCGAATATAAGTCGAAATGCAACGGCGTGATAATAGAATGAGACCAATTTTATAATAAATTAAGTGTATTAAAAATGGTTTGACTGGAAAAATCCTGGACAGGATATTTTTTATTAATTATAAAAAAAAAAATATTTTCATTTTTTATTAATTGCAGTTTCGAGATAATAAAACAAACGTTATTTGAAGACTTTTTAACGAATGGGTCTCAAACTAATAGGAAATGTGTACAATGCCGATGCCACTTAGGAAATGTATAAAATATTGTTTAATAAACTATTTAATGCATACAATATATCCTAGTAAATGTATAATCTTCCTTGGAATTATATATAATTCCAATATCGTATTAGGAAATGTATATAAAGTAAATGATTTCTGTAATAAAACACGTTGTTATTTTTTTTATTATAGCACTTATTGAGACAATCGGGTAACAGTCTTACCGTAAAATAATAATAATATTATGTTCATATTATCTTACTAATTAACATTTCATAAATCAACTTATATTCAATCAAATCAAATTTTCATTTAAGTATTTAAGGGTGCTATTACCGATTTTTAACAAAAAACGCTATTTTACGGTACCATTTTAACTCAAAGCAATTACACGTGAGAACAAAGTAATATCTTAATTTAAAGATAATATATTCAGATCTACGATCATCTTATAAAAATTGTACGACGTCATACAAAATTGTCGCTGAAATACGATTTTCCCAGCACAATGATCGCATAAAATGCAAAAAAATGGGGTCTAAAACGGTACAATTGAAAATTAAAAGCCTCTTCTTCTCTATCTTCTTACCTATAAATTATTGAGGGATATACATATAGTCCTTTATAGATTCTGATAATTTTTTTGTATCTAAATCAAAATTTTATTTCAATTATTAGCTAAATTAAAAATACTTGTCGATTTCCTCATACATTTTGCTCTCGCGGGTCGTCAGACCGCGCTCAGAAGCGCTCTTGGAAGGACGGGTGTATCGCTCCTCGTCCCAAAAATAAAACGAATTAGAAAAAGATTACTGTGCGTGCACTATCGTTTTCGCGATTTGAAATATTTGATACTTTATAAGAGTAAACTGTTTATGTTTCATATTCCAATTATTTGTAATTTTAAATTATGTTTTAAAAATGACCTTGCCTGAGATGCTCTTTTTTATGGGTTGTTGAATAGATTGGTGGGGTGAAACAATTCAAGATGGCGTCGACGAAAATTTGACTTTTTTTTCGTGATGGGTGTTATTTTCAAAGTTTTTGGGGTAGCTATTAACGAATATGAGGTCAAAACTGAAATCCAAGATGGCGCTGACGAAAATTGTACATCTTTTCGTCATGGGTGTCATGTCATTTTAATGGTTTTTGGGGTAGCTATTAACCAATATGAGGTCAAAACTAAAATCCAAGATGGCGCCGACGAAAATTGTACATCTTTTCGTCATGCGTGTCATTTTCATGGTTTTTGGGGTAGCTATTAACCAACATGAGGTCAAAACTAAAATCCAAGATGGCGCCGACGAAAACTTTTACATATTTTCGTCATGGGTGTCATTTTCATGGTTTTTGGGGTAGCTATTAACGAATATGAGGTCAAAACTAAAATCCAAGATGGCGCCGACGAAAAATTTGACATATTTTCGTCATGGGTGTCATTTTCATGGTTTTTGGGGTAGCTATTAACAAATATGAGGTCAAAACTATAATCCAAGATGGCGCTGACGAAAATTTGACTTTTTTTCGTGATGGGTGTCTTTTTCATGGTTTTTGGGGTAGCTATTAACGAATATGAGGTCAAAATTATAATCCAAGACGGCGCCGACGAAAATTTTACATCTTTTCGTCATGGGTGTCATTTTCATGGTTTTTGGGGTAGGTATTAACCAATGTGAGGTCAAAATTATAATCCAAGACGGCGCCGACGAAAATTTTACATCTTTTCGTCATGGGTGTCATTTTCATGGTTTTTGGGGTAGGTATTAACCAATGTGAGGTCAAAACAAAAATCCAATATGGCGCCGACGAAAATTTTACATCTTTTCGTTATGGGTGTCATTTTCATGGTTTTTGGGGTAGCTATTAACGAATATGAGGTCAAAACTATAATCCAAGATGGCGCCGACAAAACTGTTACATCTTTTCGTCATGGGTGTCATTTTCATGGTTTTTGGGGTAGCTACTAGCTATTAACCAATATGAGGTCAAAACTGAAAAAATTGTATATCTTTTCGTTATGGGTGTCATTTTCATGGTTTTTGGGGTAGCTATTAACGAATATAAGGTCAAAACTATAATCCAAGATGGCGCTGACGAAAATTAGACTTTTTTCGTGATGGGTGTCATTTTCATGGTTTTTGGGGTAGCTATTAACGAATATGAGGCCAAACCTAAAATCCAAGATGGTCATCGAATTTCAAGATCGCGTCATGGTAATACTGTCGCGTTATGGAGCAAGGCGGCGATTTTGGTATCTATGAATCTCGCCAATGAAAATTCACTCCTGCCACTTTTTTCGGCACACACGTTCTTTTTTATTTTATTCTCTTCGTTTAAATGTTTTAGATAAACTATATTTTAAATATAGTTTAGCGAATATATTTAAAGTTAATAATATCTGTCAGAATATAAACACAGATGATGATTGCCACAGAGTTGCGTTTTATATTACATTTCTAAATTCTAAATATGCATTTCAATGTTCTTTAAAATTGTTTTTTTAAGACTTTCTACAAAACTGTAGTTGTTTACGTTTTTGTTATTTTATTTAAGTTTACTTTAAAGGAGTAAGAAAAATATACCTATTTATCGACGGTTACATTGGGGATTTGATAATACCTACATAGCTACCCCAAAAACCATGAAAATGACACCCATGACGAAAATATGTAAAATTTTCGTCCGCGCCATCTTGGATATTAGTTTTGACCTCATATTGGTTAATAGCTACCCCAAAAACCATGAAAATGACACCCGTGTCGAAAAGATGTAAAATTTTCGTCGGCGCCATCTTGGATTTTAGTTTTGACCTCATATTGGTTAATAGATACCCCAATTACCATGAAAATGACACCCATGACGAAAAGATGTAAAATTTTCGTCGGCGCCATCTTAGATTTTAGTTTTGACCTCATATTGGTTAATAGATACCCTAATAACCGTGAAAATGACACCCATGACGAAAAGATGTACAATTTTCGTCAGCGCCATCTTGGATTTCAGTTTTGACCTCATATTCGTTAATAGCTACCCCAAAAACTTTGAAAATGACGCCCATGACGAAATGATGTCAAATTTTCGTCGGCGCCATTTTGGATTTTAAATTTGACCTCATATTGATTAATAGCTACTCCAACTCCTTGAAAATGACACCCATGACGAAAAGATTTCAAATTTTCGTCGGCGCCATCTTGGATTTTAGTTTTGACCTCATATTGGTTAATAGCTACCCCAAAAACCACCCAAATTTGCAAATGTGTTTGCTACTTAGGAAAAGTTCAGATTTAAAGATATAGGTAATGTGACGAATTTAATTTATTGCATTCCGACTGTTTCTCGGAATAACATACATTTACTAAGAATTGCATACAAATACAATGCCGGGTTTAATATATTGCCGGTAACATAATATTATGTATGATAATAATTCTTAAAGTATTTTATAGATACATTTCTTAAAAAGCTTCGATATATGAATAATATGTATACAATATACAATAATACAATTCATATTCAAATTGTTGTAAAATAGTCACACTTTTTTAAGTTGGTTGAATTCACTAAAATACACATAAGGATCGTACCTACTAATAAAAGTAACAAAATGAATTTTTAAAGTTCCCAGTAATCTTCTGGAATCAATTTCAATAAAAATATAAAAAAAAATAATATCAAGTATGAATATGGTCTATAAAATGGAATGCGCTATGTTTACGTGAGCGTGATGTCCCGCGAACCACGTTGCGACGTTAAATACCTAAATTTGAGTAATAGTCCGGGATACATCGCCCATTTTTGCAAGTGATTACTATCAAGCTAATTTTTCGTGAGTAGCTTTATTTTGATGAGATGCCCAATAATTTCATGTACGACCCTCTAGATTGTGGTAGCTTACAGAGGTAACAAGGATAAAAATTTTTGATTTGACGGTACCCAAATATTTATTACGCAATTTGTAGGACAATATGTCTGTTGAATTATACAAGTATTAAATAAGTGAAAATAAAAAAATCAGCTGGTTAGTAATCATTTATGATGACTTCGTTATCGATACACATTGGAAAGGGGGACTCTTTGATCAAACCATAGATTTTGTAGGACAAATATTTTTTCGAATAATTTAGATAATAATCTTGAGATTGAACAAAAAAAAACATTCAGTTGGTAATTAATATTTGAGAACCATCAAAACAAAATATTTTATCCTTGTTTCCTCTGGTAGCTACCATAATCGAGAGTTTCGTACATGAAATTATTGGGCATCTCATCAAAATAAAGCTACTCACGAAAAATTAGCTTGATAGTAATCACTTGCAAAAATGGACGATGTATCCCGGACTATAACGCAGATTTGTGACAGCGTCCTTAAGGTAATCAGTCCCCTCGTCCTGCTGACTGCTGTCCCCGTGTACATGTCGCAGTTGGATTGTATAATCCGCCGTATTACAAACGGCCGGCATTTTGTAATATGCCGAAATTCGTCTTTTTCAAACATTCTGTATAGTTCTAAAAAACACGAACCTAACCTAACCCACCCCCTTATCCAAACCAAAAATTTCTGATTACGAATTTTCGGCATATTACAAAATGCCGGCCGTTTGTAATTCGGCGGATTATACAATCCGATTGCGACATACATACCCCTCGTCCCGCGTACCTTCCAAATTTCCAATATCTTAGATGTTTTACATTTCCGACTGTTAGTTAGGTAATGTATGGATTTCCTAGGAAATGTGTACTATAAAATAATTTATTTCACACATTTCCATGCGATTTTAGGAATTACATACATTTCCTGGGAATTTTATACAATGACGGATTACATACATTTCCGTTAACATATACTTAAGTACAATGTTTATAATTATAATGATAAATAGGCAGAAAATAACGGTCTATATAATGTTATGTTATATTATAACCAGTAAATAAAATAAATATTTAATTAAAGTTTATGTGTAAACTGTAATTCGATACAAATGCAGGGTTAGAACAGGATTTTAAAATATGTCTCCGGTATTGGAAACGAAAATTATTAATATTTGTCAAACTGGTTAAATGGTGGTGGAATGTTGTTCCAACACTTATGGCTCTTTCAATTTATGCGTTTCGTATCGGACCGCTAGTCGCTACAGTGCCGAAGCTGTGCGTTTGTCGTACGGCGCACGCGGCACGGCCGGTCGTTTGTTTTCATACAAAATGCACAGTGCGGCAACAGCGCGGCCGCGGCGTCCGTACCGCGAACGCTCGACAGCAGACGGCAATCTACAGATCACCCATATTTGGCAATCTCGCTTCACCTAATGGCCTTGTCTGTTCAAGCCGAAATGAATTAATTACCTACTGCAAAAATTAAATAATTTAGATTACCTGGAAAAGACAAGGAAAATAAACTTTAAACAAGTGTTCGACCGATTATTACCAAGTAGGTAAATAAATTAATGACAAGACAAGGTAATTAATGCTAATAATTTCCTAAAGAAAACATTTTCTTCAAAATTTTCACATAATAGGTACTAGTACCTAACTAGACTCAAAAGTTTATGATAAGTTAATGAATGATAAATAGAATATGTTTAAGTAAAATGAAGTAGTTTATTTTACAATAAATTAATCTTATAAATTACCAACTTTCATTCTACGGCTTCAACCGTGTGCCTTATTCAATCCCTGTTCCTACACCTTGAATCCTATTTATGCAACAAAATTGAGATGTCCTTTTTCAACGTAGGTATGTACCGTGTATGTATATCGAAATTTCCGTCAAAATCGGTTCAGACGCGTGCGGGAATACCTATTTTCTTGTGGTCCCACTATTTTCTATTTTGTCCTACTATGACGGAGTAACTTTCGTATTTATCTACAAAACAGAAATGATTTGATTGTTTGTTTGTTTGTATTGGATAGGATCCGAAACTACTGGATTGATTTGAAAAATTATTTCACCATTCGAAGCAAAAATTATACTTACCTACCTGATGAACTTATGCTACTTTTTATAACGGGAAAATACTTCATTCTTATGGGAATCGATGTCGAAATATTTCATTTTAGGCGCATAAAGAAAAAAAACGCAAAGGATCATTCAAAACCTTTTCTACGGTTTAAATCTCAAAACTTTTTGGTTCATACTTCATATAAATTATAAAGGTAATCTGATAGGATTATTTAGAAAATAAAACAAGATGACGTAGGTAGGTATTTAACTTTAGTTTCGATTTATTATCATTATGATGTTTTCATTATGAATTCTTGATATTCTTAACGACGCGGTTGGCGCAGAGGTAAAGTAACTGCCTACTGAGCTGACGGTCCCGGGTTCGATCCCCGGTCAGGGCAAATATTTGTGTGATGAACTTGATTATTTGTTTTTGGGTCTGGGTGTTATCTATATATGTATTTATAAAATATTAAATTATATTTATCGTCGTCTAGTACCCACAACATAAGCCTTAATTGAGATTACTGTGGGACTAGGTCGATTTGTGTAATATTGTCCTTTAATATTTATTTATAATTTATATACTTATAATTAAATGTGACTAGAAATAATATATACTTACTACGGTTTAAGTATAGGTTGTATTATGTATATTATTTTGTAATGAGATCTTGCAATCAAATATTCACACAATCTCGCAAGTTTTCCGACAATTCATTTTTCGTATGAAAACGATCAATACACTAGGTACCTACCAAATATAAGCCGCTACAGGAACGCAGTTAGTAATAATTAATAACGGCTTTAACCCATTTACAATATTTTTTATAGGTACTGCAAAGGCAATGAGGTTATGTATTAAAAACGTAGTATATTATTATTAGTCTGTGGTCTGTGATATTATTATTAGTCTGTGTTAAAAACGTGAAAAGTAACGTAAAAACGTCTGTAGTGCCATCTAGTATTCGTTTAGCATCGCCAAATCGGAGGAGAATAACTTGTTTATAGTAGTTTCATGAGATGGCGTTGTTTTGAATATAAACTTTTCTGTAAAATTAGTTAAAATCGAGTGAAAATTAAATTAAATAGGTAGGTTCCATTTACAAAAGTATGTAAAAAATTATAAAAAGCAATGAAATTGCAATTAAATCTAATTTTATTTTTTGCTGGTTAAAATGATACACTTAGCGGCATCTATTGGTAGACGGATGGCATTAATCGTCTTTTGTATGTAGTGCACCAGACATGCTATAACATAATAAAATGAATCGCCAAATGTGTAACTAAGAGCAAAACTTGAGAACGGCTCGACCAATTCGTTAATTTTTTTAACGTTAAGACACAAGGAGGGTTCTTACGGAGCGAAAACAGGAAAAGGGTCAATAGGGCAAATCTAAGTCTGTCAGGGCAGCTATTTATAAACATAAATATGTGTGCGTTAGGTAGTTACAATAAAAGAAGCTAAAAAATCTTCATTAATTATGACGTCAAAAGGGCATAAATAAACTTTGAGTGTCACAAAGTGCCCAAACCAAACAGTTACATACATATTTATTACATTATGAGCCATGATTCCAACCCATAAGTAACCTAAAAATAACCCGCATTATAAACCAGTTAAAAGTTATATTTGCCAATC
>CAJQZN010034196.1:0-12778 GCA_907164685.1 Colias eurytheme | reverse complement strand
GTGACGTGCCGTGACGGTGACTGATGTGTGTGAGTGCACCCTAAGATAAATTTTTTGCTGTTATTATAGAAATAAGGAATGCTAATTCTCGTAAGGACCTTCTAAGTACCAATGTGCCAAGAATGGGAATGAAATTAAAGCTATACTTCAATCAATCGGAAATGTAATACAAGAATAACGAAATAATATGAGTCGTAGCACCTTTAGTTAGTAGAGGAAATATTATTGATATTTTAGTCACATGTGATTTTTGGATATGTTATGATTTCGAAGTTGTATATAAATACATGCTAAATTTGTACGATATAATATTATGAAAACGATTAAGAACGAAGATTCACTGTAACACTTTTTCAAGTCGGTTACAATGAATAATTCATAATGAGCCCTATGAATGTGTATGTGGGTCTCAAATTCATCAAATGAGTTGTAAAATTTGAGACGCAAGCGCGACGCGGTCCAATTGGCTCGCATAGAGCGATTTGTTATAAGTAATTAATTGTTTTATACTCTACTATCCTACTAAATGCGAAAGTTGTGAAGATGGATGTATGTTTGTTCCTCTTTTACGCAAATACTACTGAAGTCTGAACCGATTACAGGTCACTATGACATGTGAGTTTGACAAAGAAAAGAGATGAGTTGGAATATGACATATGGAGAGCATGACAGATGATTCTTGATAAAATAAAATCGCAGCGATGCAACGTGAAATACATATCTGTAAACAATAAAATACACTTTCACACTAATAACACTACAGTATTTGGCATAAAAAATGTGTATGTTTTTACAACAAAGAAAAAAAGACATGTGGCACTCGGGGACTGCCACGGTAAAGCTATTGCATAGCATACCTTCAAGCCAAACCTCCGAGCCCGTCGGAGTGGGGAGCGTGAGGTTTTTTCGTCACGGAATTTCTCGATTCGGCCATTTATATTTTTAAGCTATGCAATAGCTTAAAAATATAAATGTAAATGTTCGTTAAAGTCTGTCCCTTACGTCATAATATAACCGTTAGCTCCAACTAGGCCCTTGCGCTTCAAATAAATTCGCTAGGGAAATCAAACCAAACCCGTAATATTGGGATTTACATACACTTACCATTTAATCAAGTGAAAATTCATATCGATATTATTTCATAACTGCGAGTGCTTCTGGTTTGTGATACTAGCTAGTGCGTGCGTGTTTGCTTGTAATTCAGAATTGCATGTAACATTTCTTGATAATGTTCGTAACTATTTCCACTCTCATATTATTTATCTTAGTTTTTTAAAGCTAAAATTACACTATATGAGATGTTCATTTTCAATATCAATAGTTGAAATTGCTTAAAATATGCGAAAAAAAGGCCATTCATCATGCAGCAAGTTGAATCACTCTTTCTAAGCAATGAATAATTAAAAGACATATTATTTAATTGAAATTAACGCAAAAACAAAAGGCGAATTACTGACTCCTAAAATTATTTTAAAATATATTTACCACGCGTAGCAAAAATATTGTTATTCTCAATAGCACGGCCCATACAATACAGACTTCGAGCCATTTTTTTAGAATAATAATAAAAAACTAGAAGCACGCTCATTACAATTGTATTGAATCGTCAAGTGCAACCAACAAAAGAGATATCCCAAACATAATGCATCTCGCAAACATTCATTTTTAAAACAAATATACACATCTCAACCCTATCTCTATACACATAGAGTTCAAATTGATCATTACGTTTCACAGGTAAATTGCAGGGCCGTATTTAAACAATACTCACTTATATGTTACTCAAAACAATTTTGTTCTTTTACTTGCAAATCATTTGTTTAACCAGTGAAGGGTTCTCGAGTTGTGTGGAACCGAATACGATTTGTTTTAGTAATAATTCTTTGTGTATGTTTCATGGTAAGTGCGGGATTTACATTTTGCATACAGACATGTTATTGCCTCCTCCTTGCATAATAGTAAATGCATTTGTCGTTACAGAATATGTGAGATGTAATGTAAACTGTGTCTTGCAAAATAACATTGCTGTTAACTAATCCACCTAATGTGAATATACCACATAATACCACGCTTTGCTGTCTGAAACAACCTATAAACGACGTCTTTAATAAAGCTGTGTAAAGTAAAAATAAGTATAATGACTTATAATATATTGAAACATGTATTTGTAACGTAAAAAACAATTAGATTTCGATTTCGAACAAGCTAAACCTTTAAAAATTTATATTTAATGGGAGATTAATTCAATGAACCAACGATTGATCAACGCAATCGTAGCGGAACAGAAAACATCATAATTGTATAACTATATCACCAATGAGCTTAGCGGTACTTTTATCGATATTATAATTTTATCGTCCCGTAAGTCGTAAAACAATAGATTGCGAAAGCTTCAGCCAAGTTCAATAGCAGCGTACGCGCATTACAGAAATACGGACGCAGTGCAAGCTTCACGCGCACCCTGTCAGCACGCACGACAGCCGTCGACTGCCGCGAACTTTCCGACACGCGTTCGAAAATCGAAATTCGAATTATTTTTTTAATTTAACATTTTTATAAGCGGACAGTACGACACTGGTTTTTATGAATTGTGAAAAATTAATTCGAGTGCAAAATAGTGCAAATGTGCTGTGCTGTGAAGTGAAAGTGATTAACACGTGTGCTTTACGTTATGGACAGTCACGAAAATTTATTTTCAGGTAAATATAAAGCAACTATTAATGTATATATATATATATATATGTATATAAAAATAAAAATACATGTTTATGAACGACGCTTATTTTTAAATTAATAAAGTGAAAACAATAATTTTAATTATATATTAATTTGAGTAATTTTCTATGAACTATTTGTACAGATGACTAAAAATAAATAAACGATATTCTACACCACTAGCTGCAGTGACAGACTGACTGACTGACATAGACATAAATGTCAGAAGTTAAATTACTCGAACTAGACTATAGACTTGCAGATATTAATAAAAAAGCTTATTTCATATAATGTTTGAAAATAAAAATAAATTAAAATCCGGTAGATACCTCGTTTGTTAAACAAAATATTAATTTAATATAAATGTTGATTTGAAAAAAAAAAAACAAATAATCTATCATAAGACTGAAATAAAAATATACGATAGCAGAATTCAGAGTTGATGACATACAATTTAATTAAACGAGCTTTTACTGTATGATAATATTATTATGTATATGATTATAACAGAGCCTCTCTGATACGAATACAATACAATACAAAGTTTACGCAAATCGATTTTTGCACTATTCGACTTTATGGCAAATTAGGTGCGATATAATAGGTAGAGCTTTCATTAAAAAGCTTACGCTATTTATGTATATGGTAATTAAATCAAAGTCAGTACCTAATTATTAAATATAAACTGAGTTAATATTTTATGGACAATCCCATTGGCGTATTTTTTAGTCTCTTAAGGCGCTGACTCCACGAGCGAGAAAATCGCGGCGATATTATCGTCGTGCCACGTATTTCTATACACTCTCTATGGAACCGTCTCCACACGGCGATATTATCGCCGCGATAAGACGAGTGGCAATGAGCGTGCGAAACGTCATTACATCGTCGCTAGCCCGCCGCGACTAGCAACGGGCCCGCCGCGCGCTCGCGACGATCGCGCAGCGGGCGCGCTGTCAAACGCATCGGCATTTCAGCGTTGCCTCTGGTCTTCTCGTAGTTCTCTTCAAGGAAACGTGGCGATACCGTTACGAGTCGCCGCGGAAACGCTGCGATTCCGTTACGACTCACAACGATACGCGGCGGAATTATCGCTCGTTCGTGGAGATTATCCGACGATATAAGGGCGGACTCGTCGCGATTCTCTCGCTCGTGGAGTCAGCGCCTTGGACCCTACTTTTGGCATAGCGTCGAAGTTGTAGGTTCGCTTTCGATGAGTGTAATAAATTATATTTTTTTGATTTAATTATAAAATAAAATGAAAGAACGACTGAAATTATTTTAATGATTAAATATTGAAGTGAAAATTCTTTTTGCGCGTTGAGAGTAAAATATCAAGGTCGCGTCATGGCAATATCGTCACGTCATGGAGTAAGGCGAAAAGGAGAAAAGTTGCACTTCTGATACGTGTGCTCGGCACACACGCTCTTTTTTGGTCTATTGGATTTGTCTACGTCAAGAATGGGATAATATCTAAATTTTTAAACTGCTGAAACTTGGGCCAAGTTAAAACGAGCTAGTCAATAATAATAAATAAATGTGAAAGTTTGCCCACTATTTGATAGCTTTTCGCGAGAAATGTCCTCAAACTCGCCATAAAACATAAAATGGCTTTGGTAATAATATTTGATAATTTCACGTCTTTTCGTAAAATTATAATATAGCCACTTGTTGTTGTTTTATATTTGAATAAAAAAAATATAAAGCCGTGTTACGGTTAAGGTTCTAGTAAAAAAATTTACAAAATCGGATAAAATAAAATCCTGTTAATACTATAAGTTAACTAAACCGCCGCTGAACAGCTGAGTCATGAAGTTTAGGTTAGAGATAAAACATGTAGCATATCATAATTTTTTATTTTTTGCATAATAGGTAAATTAAAGTTATGTATTTTAATTCTATGTAAAAGTTTTAACCACAAAAGGGTAAATAGGTTTCGATTAATTTTAGCATACAAATTCACTATTAACGAATTTAATAAATACAAAATAATCTTTATTTAAACAAACTAAGTTAATAAATTATTATATTGTGTCATTTCACAAAAACTAGATAAAATATATCTGAGTTTTCTTTATTAAAACACTAGCTTTCCGCCCGCGGCTTCGCCCGCGTTTCCAAAGAAAAACCCGTTCCCGTAGGATTTCCGTGATAAAACCTATCCTATGTCCTTTCTTGGGTATCAAAATATCTCTATACCAAATTTCATGCAAATTGGTTCAGTAGTTAAGGCGTGATTGAGTTACAGACAGACAGACAGAGTTACTTTC
Source organism: Colias eurytheme (assembly GCA_907164685.1). Taxonomy (NCBI): domain Eukaryota; kingdom Metazoa; phylum Arthropoda; class Insecta; order Lepidoptera; family Pieridae; genus Colias; species Colias eurytheme. Next base: position 7,796 of record CAJQZN010034196.1, on the reverse strand, counting down.
GCATTTATAATATTAGTATGGATTTCTGTAATATACAGAAAAGCTTTCAGAAAGCTACCCCAAAATTATAGCCAGCCCCATGGCCCACTGGGGGACGTAATTCCATTGATAGAAATGTTCATTACCACCATTTAAAATAGACAATTTGAGAGAAATGGAGATAAATCAAGGAAGAGCAGCCGGCCTACGCTGAAATGTTGATGACTCGCCACGGGGTTGGCGGCGCAAGGTATACGTTTTTGCGATATTTTATTTTTAATTTGAAATACATAATTGCGTTAATCAAATATATGTTTCGCTACCATATTTCTTTTACGCGTTGAATAATTTCTTAATATGTATAATGTATCTCTATTCTCTTGTACTTGTTTCATAGTATAAATTTATATATTTTTTTTTCAGAACTTTGGATAAACTTAGGTACGTATTGTGATAGTATTACATAGCGATATATTAATGGTGCTGTAAGCATAATTATGTTTTTTAATTTATTTTATCAGGTGAATAAAATATCTAAGCTAACTGAAGACATTGATTTCCAAAATAGTGTTTATTTTCAAGAATTAATGCTATGAGGATGAAGTAGAGAAGTATCATATTTATTGTTCTTTTGTATATCATTTTATTGTATAATCTATACTATAAAAATAAATTGTAAAATGTGTTGGTAAGCGCATAACTCGAGAACGGCTGCAATGATTTCGTTATTTTTTTATTATTATATTCTTTGAAGTACGAGATTGGTTTTTATGGAGAAAAAACGTAAACATGTACCCCGGGGTGGACCGCTAGTATTAAATATTATACAAATATTTATTACGCGGATCAAAATTTCATATTCATATCCTGTTTTATATACCTTATCCGCTCATATGCTTGAGAAAAAAAAAATGACCCCTTACTTAGCTACGCGCAACCACAGTTGCAAAAACACGATCGAGAATCTTGTTTCGCGCAACTGTGGTTGCAAAGCGACTTTCTTATTTCAATTGATTATAAACTCTATTTCATACTCTCAGAGTCTAATTTTTACGTATTTAAACCAAAGACAACTAATTGATTCGTCTATTTCTCCCCAGTACTACCAACCTTTCAAACAGAATTTTGGGAATATCTTAGTTTGTATCTTACGTGTCATACAAGGAAGTGTTAAAATATGCCGTAATTGTTGTATTTTATTGATTTCTACTCGTGTTTACTTACCAGATTATTCTCTAACATGTGTTTTATTGTTATAAAGTAATATTTTAGTGACCGTTGTAATAAATATGTAATAAAGACGACTTTAAAAGTTAGTAGACTTTAGACGATTTCATAACTTTTTAAGGTATACGGTAATCATATATTGTAAAAATAACACAGTTTTGTATAGTATTATTACAATAGCAATCGATTACAGTCAATATATTTGAAGTACTCCTCTCGCGGAAGTCAGAAATTAAGTTTTAATAGCGGTGCGTCGAACGCGCGGCGCACGTTCCAGAGCACTAGCAAAGTAGGCTACCTTTATTTTTTTTGCAAGCCATTTAGCGTATTTTATTTTTGCAACTGTGGTTGCGCAAAGCATATGAGCGGTTAATAAATGTAAAAACAATTAATTCAATAAATTACAAATCTCTTACAACAGGTTCACCCGGGTTGTCTTAAATATAAAATGTATTATAATATGTTAGCATATATAATATATATAATATGTATAATATGTTAGCATATATAATATATAATATAAAATGTATTATAATATGTTATGCATATGTTACTCCAAAAAGATAAAGCTCTCTTATAGTAATAGTAAAGGAACGGTAGAGCTGTTATTCAGTTAAACTGTAAAAAACAGCCATTCAATACTTTCCTTTTCATATTAATTTAGTTATTGATTTTATATAAAACATTTTTGAAAGAAAGAAAGAAAAAAGTTGATTAATTGATTTTTTTGAATTGGCTCTACATTTCTATAAAGAACATCGTTATAAACGTAATGTTATGAATATTGTGTCATGTTCAATACAAATAATAATAATAAATCGCTATCTCCCATGCGTTGTACTACTCATTGAAATGTATCTCAAGTTCATCTGACGACAAGGTAATGTTGTGTTTGACATATCGAAAGCACTTCTTTGGCTCGACAATATACAATGTTTTTTGATGTTTTAATAAACTTAAATTGTCTGTATGTTACCCTTTCACTCCAAAACTGTTTTATATAATTGAGACCATGAATAGACAATGATTGAATGAAAAAAAATGTGTTTTTTAACTTCCATTACTTCCAAAGTATTTTTTATGGATTTGCGTAAAAATTTCACTAAAATCCGTTCAGCTGTTTAGAATACAACGACACCAAAATATTTTACTAACTTTCTCCTGCGTTGCATTTGTTGTATACATACAAAAGCAATTAAACATACCAAAGCTTTTAAAAGAATCATGTCTTTGCCTAATAAAAATGTAAATAAAGTAAAAATCTTAATCGAAACAAAGCATCGATTACCAAATCGATCATTCGGTTGTATCGAATTACCGATTCGCTCGTTTCCCGCCCACAATCGTTTCAAATGTTTCCGATTCAATAAAATCGATAAAAATTCCAGGGCTTATTAAGTCAGTAACAAAACGAAGTCTTCAATTTTACGATTTTTTTATTTGCTTGGAATATTATGTTCTTCTAATAATGTTATTGATTTGACAACTGATAAGAGTAGTAACGACTAACGTTATCATAGATTAACATAACATGGATCATGGGAAAAAGTTAGTTAAACTTGAAATTGGAGAGAGAATTTGCTATGTCATGATGATTTTTGCAATTATGCTGTGTCACATAAACACAAATTTGTACATAGAGCAATAAATTAATAGTATCTATTATAACAAGAGATATTAAATTATTTAAATCAATGTACATTTTTACACATTTTTTTTGATAGTATCTATTCTCAAATTATACTTTTGGTAATAGAAAGCCGATAAACATTTATCTATTTTTAAACTACCCAAATTAAATAATCAAAAAATTACAAGAAAGCTCCTTTACTATGAAATTGAACGGATCCAAATAATTCTATAGCACTATTTGTCTTCATTTGAATGACGTTGTAATAGTAGCTATAACTAAGACATGCAAATTAGAATAAAGAAAACTAAGTCATACAGATTAAAAGGGAAACGCCGCATGTGGTCATAGCGAGCAGCAGAATCAATTACAGGTTCTGTTGTTGACGATGTAATTCATTGCGGAAGGCTTGCTCGATATTACTGTTAGGGTATGTGCTGATAGCAGGCATAGTATTGTTTTATCTGAGACAGGAATAAAGAACATTTTAAATAATAGAGGTTGAGAAATTATGGGGAGCTTTCATTCAATCGATTAACACAGGTATATATTTTGAAAAATAAAGTTTATATCAATGATGGAAATTAAATTATAATACCATGATACATACAAGTAATCCATATAAATGTAAATAATATTAAGTTAGCGGAATAGGCAATAGGGGGCATATTCGAAAATTCTAAAACTGAACAAGTTATAAACTAAAAAATTCCTTGAAAACCACGCTGTCCATGAACACAGACAACAAACACGATGGACACAGTGAAAAGAAAATGAAAATCAGTGAAGTAGTTTTTGAGGTTATCGCGAACAGAAAAATAGTCAGACCGACGCGGAGGACTTTATTGTGTAACATGTAGTGATAGGAAATAATACGATAGAAGAATAGATGAATTTATTCCGACAATAACTTTTATGTTCAATAAACAACCAAAGGGACAATTACTCTATATAATAAGCCCATGCAATAATTTCCAACGAAACAGCTCAACGTGGCGACACCTTAACGATCTATTTGGAGTGTGGCTAACACAATCTGGAATTACAGGTCTATCGAGAGGTTGTTCGAATAATATTGACAGTTTCCTGCGTTCCGTTAATCTTCGTGAACTATTGGTTAACTTAGAATCTGGTTAAAATGGTAATGAGATTTGGAATTTAAAGGCCTAAGTAGCGGCATGTTGCTGATAATGTTTATATTGAGGGAATGGACTTTGCATCGGCCAAAATGCTCTATTTTATTGTAATTAATTATATTTTTTTCTATAGAAAGTACTACATAGGAGACATTAAAGAGATTATGAAAGAGATATAAATTTATAAAGAATAGAAAAAATTCTATCACGAGGCGGGAATCGAACCCATTTTTTTCTATTCTTTATAAATTAATATTTATATATAGCATTGGAATGCCATAAAACCAAAAATATCAAATTCAATTAAAGATATGTATAATATTCTAAATGTAAAGGTACTCGCGTAAATTCAAACAGAAGAAATTACTACACTAGTTACACCATAGTTACACACACTGTAGTTAATTTCAGTATTACATTGTTATTGTCTTTAAAAACTATCGAGGTTAAAGATGAAACAAGGCAATGAAAAAGCTTTGGCATTCATTCCGATAAATAACAAATACATAATATATTAAGGGCCGATTTTTCAATCCTTGGTTAAAATTTATCCGTCCAATAAAGTATTACACGAACATTTTAAATGTCACCTGTAAACTGTCAAATACGGACAATTAGAATACATTTTTGAAATGGTAGTTTAATACGTTATTCGATGAATAAGTTTTAACCAAGGATTGAAAAATCAGCCCTAAATGACTTATCATTATATCTATTACAATTAATGATTGTAGCTTTAGCAGTAAGCCAAGAAATCACAATCATGTTAAAATTATCTTAACCACACACAGTGACCTTATAGACGATTACAAGTTTAATCAACTTGATGTAGAAGATCCTCCACGCCTCGTAATTGGCTACGTGCAAATTACTCTGAACACTGCCTGTATATCATTGCTAACTACGTATCGTATCTTGTTTATTAAAAGATGGTATTTAGCTTTTGGAGTTTGTTCTTGGATGTGTAATTTGTTACATGTAACCGTTTTAAGACGATACACAAAAAAAAATCCACTGCTTGGCGGGCGGAGTCTAATAGCTCGCTATCGCGAACGCGGGTGTGCGCGAAGTCATTCTTTGCAATCTCGCCGCGCTGCCGCTGGTCGACTCGGGACAAACATGTATGGAGTCGTCATACAGTTATAATATTGTTATACATATATTTAATTGTTGATTTATTGGTTTTATTTTCTTGCTTATAAACAAACAATCTTCTTTTTAACAACTACTTAGACATTATTAATAATTATTATTATTTCGTAATGTTTACTTTATTAAAAAATAATACAGGTTATAAATAATCTTTAAAATAACAAAAAATATTGTTACTCTGAAAAAATGAAATGGTACTCAATAACGCGGACTACTGAATTGATTTAGATAGAATTTGATGCTGACGTAGATATTACATCATGCCCAGAAATGAAAGGTACTATTTCTGAAAGAAGTTATAAACCCTAATTCTTCTCAGTCAAAGTCAAGAGTGGAAGATATCACTAATACAGTAAAACTGATGCGAAACTTTGGATGATAATTTGTATATTTTTTTGTTAGTTGTTACTTAATCACGTCAAGACTACATTACCAATTTTGATAAAATATAGCTAATTGCCTGGATTTACACATAGGATACTTTTTATCCGAACTGAACACTTCTGTGGGATAAAACAGGATTCACGATATAACCTAATTCCACGCGGGCAAAGCCACGGTCGGAATGATATTTTTTTAAATAAAAAAACACAAAATATATTGACGCATATATTTATTTTTTGCACTCTATTATAATTGTAATTATTCATTACAAATAATCAAAATAAAATAGCCAGAACAAAGTTAGGCCCTGGTAGGGTAGGTACTAGGTAGGCAGGTACAGCAATGTGAGACGAATACTGGCTTATTTATACCAATAATAATGTATTATAAACATTAAATTAAGTTTACTTTCTAACAACAAAAATACATAATATTAGCTAATGTGAAAACGTATCAACAAATCATCCCACAACAATGAAATGTGCACACAAATATTCATCCAAATCGGTTCATGTGATTAGGAGGAGTGACTGCAGCGCCATCTTCCGGGCCGAATTGTGTTTCCAGATCACCCAGGAACTCAATTTAATTTAAACCATTAAACAATTTAAACAATTTATTTATTGGTCAGCATGGCGGTGTGGTCACAAACATTTGGAACTTCCCTTTTAAGTCATATAGAGTATAGACCTGTAGTAGGGAAGTTCCCTCTTCCTCACTGAAATATAGCTAGGTACATGCTAACAATACAACACAAAAAAAAATTATTTAACTTAATATGTACTAAGAAATAATAAATATATAAATAAATAAATATAAATACTCAATTTTATATACTCACACAAAATTTTTCGAAATGAAAACTCACATTACTATGTAAATATGAATATAAACCTGTTTTAGTACTAAGCAATTTCCCGCACAGATATCAACATCAAATTCTTTATACAACATACTTATCTACCACCTAACTACTAAGAAATGTAATTCTTGAAATTTTTTCGTATTTTTTTTAAATATAATACTACTCCAATGAGCTCCTGTTCCATATTACAGTCCACCATACTTCCACTAAGTTCACCATGATTTTTTATTTCTTTGCACTTTGTTGCTTTTTGCTAAAAATGGAATCATGCGATAAAACCAGTAGAGCGTTGATAACATACATTTTTGACTGAATAAAGGTACTTACGAAGGAGTGGGTTCACATTGTGAACAATCAGTGGGTTTATTTTCCATCTGGATTCCGGATTTCTGAAAAGATTATCTATGCTATGCATGAAAAAATCTTACACATTCGTTATGTACTTAAAACAGGGGTACATATCAAACATCGTCTATATTACAATTATCATCAAATTTAAAATAAAACCAACTTACTTCATTAATTTGTTCCAATTGTAAGCATTCTTTTTCCTCCAACCTTTATGTTTCTTCTTCTTATTTTCTTTATTGTCCCCATTTGTCTCATTTTGTCTTATCGTGTTGTCACCCTTTGTTACGATTGCGCGAGCGACACAAGTTCCCCGTGTGACGGCCGTAGCGGGAATGACTCGTGCAGCGATCGGGGTGGGAAGGTACAGGGCGGCTCTCGCTATATTGGCTGGTCGCGCGCTAATTTCAAGTATTTCTTGTTTATTTCAAAACCATCGCATATTTCAAAATTCTAATTCGGTAGACGTATAGGTTGTATATTTTATAGTTAATATCCAAAAAGTCGTAACTTTACGTTTGTTATTTTGAAGATGCCAGAGATTAAAAAAAAATAACAATGAGAACTTTGTAATTTTTTTCTATCGAGAAAATATCATGGAATCATGTTTCTAAAACGATAGACGTATTGTGTTACTATTGAACTTTCTTGTCAAGAATTTTCATCACGACAACTTTGTTAATATAAAAATTACGAAGGTTTGAAAAGGGCCGTAAATGTTAGAAAAATTAATTCATCCCCTTAATTTTGATGTGTAAATAGCTTGATTGCTTTGTTAGGTGGTAAAGGGAGGAAACAGAATTTATTTTTTGTTCTGTATCAAAATTGCCTAAGAAGATGAACAAGACAAGTGAAATCCATATAAAATTATAGGGGCAAAATGTTAATATAATGATAGTAAATGTCAAATAAATACATCACAATACCATACCAAACGGTTAGAAATAAACTTAACATGCAATTATTGTTAATTTTGTGTGTTCGCTCTTTAGAATTTTAAATATACGAACAAAGTTTCCAAAGCACCAAAACTTTGCTTTATTTCTCTGCAAAATCCCTTCCAAGTACTGCAACT
>CAJQZN010034193.1:0-54329 GCA_907164685.1 Colias eurytheme | reverse complement strand
AGTCGTACAATATTGCCAACAAGTAACTCTACCTAGAGTCTGACTTTGGCAGAGTTACTTCTGTATTTATAATATCTTTAGATTTATCCTGAAAATAATGTTTATGAGTCATCATTAAGAAGTAAAGTTATAACTTAGTGGTTATTAATTTAAATATATTGCATCAAAGGGATTGTAATATCTCATAAAGAGAAGTGGGCTTTAAATTCACATCTAAAATCAGTAATCACATAATTAAATTAGCATACAACTCGTTGAAATTCAAAACAAATTAGTATTAAGTATTTTATGTGTTCGTTAATCAATATGTACGGACCAGACGCGCCCACGCACAGTCTGCGCGAAGCGTGGAAATCAGTGGTGCTCAAACTATTAGGTAATATACACCAAATGACAAATATTTGTAAGTATTTTGAATAATTCAAATCGCTGGTAAAGAAGTGCATCAGTTATTGATGTATTATGGATTCGCATTTATAATCTCTCATTTATATCTGATGATTTATAATATTTTTCTTTGATAGCGTAGTTATTGCAAAAAAAAAACAATTAATAAGTAGGTATTAATTATTTAGTAATTATTGGTCTACGTTGTGGTTATTTTTACAAACATTACAAATTATGCTACTGACATAGTAATATATACTATACAAAAATTATAAATTATGCTACACTAGCTATCCGCCCGCGTTTTCAAAGAAAACCCCGCAAAGTCCCCGTTCCCGTGGGATTTCCGGAATAAAACCTATCCAAGTTACCCTCTATATGTGTGCTTAATTTCATTGTAATCGGTTCAGTAGTATTTTCGTGAAAGAGTAACAAACACACACATATCCTCACAAACTTTCGCATTTATAATATTAGTAGGATAGTATATACTATTTTATGATATAGCGCCTGGTGCAACTAAATGACTGTGTTGTGGGGGTAAAATTGTTTACTTTGAGAATGTTTGTCGTAGACTGTAGAAGTTATTTCTTATGCGGCTTAACCTACTAAAACCTAGTCGTGACTTGTCACTATTATGATTTGTTAATCATTCACTATATCCAGTTTTATACTGGGCTTTTGCTTTTAAAGGAATTTGATAAAATGCATATTTAGAGTGAGTATTGGAATATCTTTGATTGATTGATGTTTAAATATTCTTCTTGTTTTATTGTACACGAATATTTAAAAAAGTTTTTGGATATACAATGATAGTGATATTAATGGGAAAAGAAATTATAGGACTTTAGATATTTGCAAGTGCTTATTGTAATTGGTTAAAATAGTATTGTATTACAGTAACTATGTCTACTGCGTTTATAGTAAAAAATCGTAGTATTTATTTTTATTTAAAACAGATTTAATTCGATTTTTTATCGCCATCAGGACAAGAAATACTTTGACGTGTTTGCAACATTTTATTTGGTACTTAATTATTGCAAAAGGCAAAGTTAATTTTGTTACTAAAACAACGTTTTTTGCTATATACGGCGCCCTCTCATAGCGTTTATAATTACTTCTATAATACAATTACTTACCTTTTTACAGCGCGAAGATAAATTGAAGTGTTTATTTTTAAAGGAATTTATTACGTCAAAATGTTCAACACAATTAATTAAAACAAAACTCCAATTAATTATTATCTTTTATCTGTTAAAAGTAATGAAAAAGAACCAGAGCTATTTAAAACCATCCATAACAGTACTTAAAACGTAACAAATTATCGACGTTGCAAAATCCGAGATAAAATTGGAAAAATGTAAAGAGCAATTTCTCTTCCCTCAGGTATTCAAGTCTACAGCTTCTAATTAACGAAATGCCGCCGTGAAAAATGGCGACCATTTGGCGCCTTATTGCAGTAATTATAGCCCTTAAATAGTTCTGATTGAGATAGTGTTTTTAATGAAGCTGGTTGTTTTTGTTCGAACAAATTTCTTGGAGTGTCAAAATGTGATGAATCACTTAAACGCTTGAATTGACATGCATTTGAGGCTGGATAACACGTTTTTCATGGTATTTTTAGACCCTTAACAATAATGTCTTTACAAACAAATAACGTTGTGATACAAGCAAGAGAGCTTTGATTCCGTCTCGTATTTCTATTTAATTAGCAAAGTACGCATTTTATACAATTATTTATCGCCTTTTATAAAAATCGTAGCAACATTGTTTAATGTTGTGTAAATTAAGTTGTAATTTTCTTGAGCACTGCAGAATGCACGGATGATAATTCGTAATAAAATTAATTAATTTAGTTTAGACTAGACTACCGGGATAAACTACCTTCCCTTGATTATAAATTAACATAATATATTCCACTTCATGACCTATCTCTATATCAGATTAAAGCGAATGCCATTGGCATATTCTTAAAACTTCTCTGAAAGAACAATAATCATACATATTTTCCTATTTACAAGGTAGCCCCAGAATCCCACCCTGGCTATCAAACCTCAACAAATCACTACCACGGGAGGTCAAATATTTTGAATTTATTGTCGTCTTTAACATTCAGTTATCAATACTTAAGTGGACGGACCTTTTCCTTTGTGTATGAGTGTATAAAAAATAATGAATGGGTGCTGGTTATCTAAGGATTTGTAGCAATCATTTATACAATGGTCTATTATGGCAGGACACGCGTTGGGGTCCATGTTATGATTAGAAAGGATTTAGAGAGTCTTTTAGGCGCACTTATTGAAAAAAATCGGAAATATTAGAGAATAGATTACATTATATAACAAGCGGAAGCCCATAGGTGTGTTAATAACGTTCTTCTATCATGTCCTTAACGATTATGTTTATTTTGATCATGTACCTGCATATACAAATAAATTGACGATTTACCGGATATCAGCAAGTAGTGCTTTCAAGACTCAAGAATATACTTTCGAAGAAGATACAATGACGAAGCATTGTTCTTTAGTTCCCTTATTATTTAAAATAATATTTCTACCCTGTAACTACATATTAAATATTGTTCCTGAACACAAATTTCCTGTATTTTTACACAATCTAATAAGTTATCTATATTTTTCAACTGTTTCAACTACCATATTGAAAATATTGAATAATTAATATGCACGTAACTATTACCACTTTTTCATAACCAATAAAATTTTATTCTTCTCACATTTCCTTTCCTACCAGGTTGCCTGGCAGATATTGCTGTGTAGCAATAAGGCCGCCTATTGTGCAAAATTTTTTTATTTCATTAATTTATACATTTCCTACATTGTTTTGTACAATAAAGTGTTATAAATAAATAAATAAATTTTCATAAGATAAAACACTTTAGGATTATCTCAAAAAATCTCGACGTGTATGCACACATGCGCCGGCGCAACCGATATATTACACAGATAAGATCCATAGCGCACGTTCTATCTTAATAGACTGGCGATAACGGATTTGATCTAGTTGTATTTTAACCCTATTAAAAAGTAAGTTACCCGACTGCGTAAAGAAGTAAAAACTTAAGTTTACGACGCGGACGATGTGTATTTGTAGGATCCATATCAGCCACTAATATTATAAACTAGCGGTCCGCCCCGGCTTCGCCCGTGGTATATATTTACGTTTTCTCTACATAAAAACCATCCTCGTACTTCAAGGAATATAGTAAAAAAAGAATTATCGAAATCGGTTCAGCCGTTCTCGAGTTATGCGCTTACCAACACATTTTGCGATTCATTTTTATATATAAGAATATGTACGGAAGTCTGTGTCTAAAGTTTTCACGACTAAACTTTAGAATTGAACAAGGTTACAGTAGTAAGCTAATATGGTAGGTGTCAGGAGATGATAGTTTTTGACCGTGATTGAAACCGCCGGGCAAAGCTAATAATAATAAGATGATGATATTTCAAAAAAATTAACAATGTATTTTTATGTAATTTTGGCAAATATATTTTTCACACGTCATGTTCCTCTACAAATTATGCTCACTATGCATAAATTTAGTTCGAGGCACAAATAAACAAACCTAGGTTTACCTTATTTACTTCGAGTATGTAGAAAAATACAGTGTGACATAGGATAAAAAAATATGCTCTAGGTCTATGTAGAGTAGCAGCGCAAAAATTCACACACCTTAATACGTTTTAAAAATAAGAAAAAACGAGGTGTAGGTATGTAGGTGTTCGATGAACAATGGTCGGAGCAAATGGTGCATCAAGTTGCGATATGATCGTGTCCACGATGCAGATACGATACGGATAAATGGGACATTTTTTACTACAACAGAAAAAGGGTTGTTGTGGTGTATTTTTATTTTAGCTAATGTCCGAAACAGTTGGACTGACTTAAAATTTTAGCAGAAAGATGATGAGCAAAAATATAGGTAAGCATATCCTTTTTTCAAATAATGAGAGTCCGGAGAGCTATGAACATTATCTACTTAGTATATTATTTTAAATAGCATTTTATTAAAATTTCAACACTGCTCCAACACTTTTCACTTATTTTTTTATTATATTGCTTCACACGTTGCAAAACCTATCATACCCTTGCAATTAGCTGAAAAGGGCAGCTTTTACGAGCACCTTAATCTTTTTGTTTAAAACACCAAAAAGCAAATTAAGATCGGTATCTCGTTGAAAAATGTCGGCTTACAAAACCCGAGGTTTTCATTAATCATTTTGATCTTTATTACTCTCGTAATAATGACGAAATGTTAAAATGTCAGGTGAGAAAGTTCCGTTCAGGTAATGTTTGTTTGATTGTATGTCTAATGTTGCGTTCCAACATTGAAAGTGATTTGTTCAAGTTCTGAGTACTTTGGAGAGAAAATTAATTTTACAAATCTGTTGCCATTAGCCTTTTGGCCTCGCCAGACTTAATATCTTTTAAGTATTAAGTACAAATTCTGTTTAAAAGCATTCGTAATCGTGGTTTTTTAGTTCTTTCGGTGCGCTATATAAAATTTTGATTGCTTCTGATGAGTTGTTTCATTTGTTTGAACAGAGAAATATTTCTCTCACAAGCGATATTTCTCTGTTCTATTATTTTAAGTCTATCGATTATGGTTTGAATTCGAAGGATTTATAATGAAACAACTCAATGTTTTGAGTTATGTAAAGCTTATATTATACTTATAAAGAAAAACAAGAACTGAGTAGGAGCGGGCGAGAAGCAAGCGATAATAATGATCACCGACCATTTCACATGACGCCCGCGCCATCTACAGACAAACTAAGTAAGCTTATTTTAGAAAAGTAGCGCCATCTAGTACCAAATTGAGCAACCTTGTGCCATTTAAACAAGACACTTGATAAATGATAAACATTCATCTTTTATTAATGAAATAATTATTATAAGGAATCGGATTGGATTAATACAAAGTTCAGCACACAAAAGCCTTCTGCGATAGGAATAATTCCTATAGGATCCCTCTGGAGCAGAATTACTACTAACCACTAAGTCACTGGGTCATTAATGTCACTGCATAATGCATTTTTACCCTAAATTATTTAAAATTTGGGTAAACATCACTTGATGGTCCGAATTGTGATAAGGCTGGCAAATAAAAATGCGCAAATGTTTGGTTAAATCAAAGTTAATTGCTTAGGTTTTATCACGGTAGTAAAAATGTCAGCTTAAACACGTACAGGAAAATGTACTGGGTATTGACGTGTGTTTAGCGAAGCTATTTCGGAAGCATGTTTATTTTAGTGTTTCTGGTAGCGGAAACTGCTGAACTGACATTGATGAAATTGTATCAAACAGTTGTTTTGTAACTAGAAACGTTTTATATAATTATTGAATTTAGTTCCGCATTACGATAAGAAGATTGTATCAGATAAATTAATTATTATTCTACATTACTTAATAAATTTACTTTGCAACACTTTTATTAAAATCATGTTTTCTTATCTATAGATATCGTTTTGCTAATCATTTTTGTGATTATAAAGGTGCTTTTCCACCAATAATGTGCGAGGATGTGTAGCAAGGAATGTGTTTGTAAACAACCAATCATATCGCTTCAAGTTTCAAGCGTGCGTTTTAAACGATACTATTGGTTATTTCAAACACATTTCTCGTCCCCCTAATAAAATAAAGTAAACTTCAAAAATATAATATTTCGTATATTTATTTACAAATAACAACATAACTAACAAATTTAACATAAAATAGATAAATCATTGTCATAATCGCATAAACATAATTTATTCCGACTTAGCTTATTAATTTGGATTAAAATTATAAAACCCTATATAAAAACTTCATTGTTTTGAAATAAGTATCTACTGTTATTTTACAATCTGTTTATTATACGTACAATTAGGAAAAGATTTCAACATTTTTCTTTTAACACTAGAGCGCTCGCGCCTAAAATTTTCCTTGAGTGCACGCGTGGGTCACATATGTCACCCAATACGACGCACGTTTTTTTTCATAAAAATCGTAGTTAAAAAAGCAAACGAAGTACTTATTTATGAATCAACTTTATTTTTAAGTGATGAAACAAAAAAAAAATCAATATTTTCTCATTTTACTTAAATTATGAGCTAAACATAAACCTCTGTGAAAATTAACTAATTTATTACTTATTGTGATCAATCAGTTTTTTTTACTTTGGAAACTACAAATTTGGTAAAAATAATCATCTAATTATAAAGTTTAAGAATAAGTTGTTCTTATCCAATAAAATTTTATTTTCAACTAGGTTTCCGCCCGCGGCTTCGCTCGCGCAGTCAAAGAAAACCCGCATAGTTCCCGCTCCCGTGGGATTTCCGGGATTGCGTCATTTTCCCGGGATAAAAAGTAGCCTATGTCCTTCCTCGGGTATCAAAATATCTCCATACTAAATTTCATAAAAATTGGTTCTGTAGTTTAGGCGTGATTGAGTAACAAACAGACAGACAGAGTTACTTTCGCATTTATAATATTAGTATGGATAAAAAATAAGTATGTCCTAGCACTCGAATATGAGTATTTTATTTCGATTTTAGTTACCCATATATTAATAATTTCTTAAAAGTATAAATTGATCATAAGAGCAGTAAAAAATAAAAGCGGTATACTTGATTTTCACTCGTAATTGTATGATTTCAAAAACTTCCTAGAACGCTCGCGCGGGGGACATGCGTCACCCATGTACTTTTATATTTTCGCAGAGTACACTTCGTTGCACCAAGGAAGCTGACACGCTGCTAAAATGTCCGGTGATTGGTAGTCGGGGAATACCTGAGACAACAACACTCAAGCACGATTGTTTAAAAAAATATTTAGCAATATTTATTTAGCACTGGGTGACCTATGTCCCCCGCGCGTGCGCTCTAGTGTTAATATATAATTACAGTATACATTGTTAGGTATCAAGATATTATTATAGATTACATGTATATTTCATATTATTCTTTATCTTGGTACGTACTGAAATCAATATACAAAAATACAAATACATAGTTGATACAAGTTCATAAGTTGTGTGTAAAATTACGAAACTCTACAGTATATTTTATAGGAATAATTTAATCATGTAAAACCGGCTACTCAAATACCTGCAGCAGGGGCAATATTGGAATTGCACCCTTAATTATCTCCTTAATGGTGATGTGTAAAGGTAAGCAGGGACAATAATTTAGAGAACAACTGAAATTGCTCCGACCGACGTGCCACCGAGATTGATCCAATATTGCCCCTGCGGCAGGTATGTGAGTAGCCGGCTTTGATAAATCATAAATTGACACTTAAAAAATAAAAACAGTGCCACACAAAAATCGACGTGGAATGGTCAACAATTTTAATTTTATCATTAATACTCGATGACAGGTATATATTATATATTTGCTAATATGTTTGTTTTTATTTTATTATCAGCTGTCGGAAAGTCTTATCTCGTAACTACACACCTGAAAATTTCCTGAAAAATTATCTTGTGACGCGCTCTAATCTTTGAAATATATTTGTAAAATGTCAAATGCTACTAGCCTGTGAATTTGTTTTTGTTAGATAACTTTTATTTGCAATGAAAATCGTGAAGTTTATTAAAATATTATTTTGGTTTTCAAACAATTCTTGATAACGGTGGGATATCACACCTAAATACAATATAACAATGACTATATTATGAATGTGACTATATTTTCTGGATGTCACCCATATTCATTTAACTTTAAAAGCACGTTTAAAACGTTATAAAATTATACAATACAGTAAAATAGTCGTTGTTTTGCCATCACTGATTAATACTAACAATCACAACTTTAAACCATTACTAATCATCCTTTTCTTAAACATATTAAACTATTACATCTATAAATGTAAACAACCCTATATAGAATAATCATAAGTCTCTATAAAAAGACCACTATATTACACCACTATAAGTGGTCAATCCTTAATCCGGTGCAGGTATAGTCCTAAGGATGTTGGCTATATCCTTATCCTCTCCCCTGAGGACCACCAGGATGGTGAGGCTGATAACAGCGCCAAGAAGGACTCCGACCGTGATCGCCAGCACTCTCTGACCGAGCGGCCATTTCGAGCACGCCCAGTATTGTTCTCGAATTACCCTGGAAATAATGACGATTAATGTAGTTAAAAAAAAAACAAAAAAAACACGCTTAAACAGACTATTACATTTATTTTTTTCATTTTTCAATGAAATCACTGACCAAATTCTTTATTTTATTTTATTTAACAGTCTAAAATTCTAATATTTTATAAAGCAGCAATAATACAAAGTATAACTTTAAAATGTAAAGTAAATATAATCATTATTGATCAATAAAGGAAATAATTTAAGGGTATAAAAATTTACAAAGTTTTGATATCTTTTTACCAAAAATTTTATTAAGACATAATATTTAAATTGTGTCTGTTATAGAGTTAATGACGTACTCGTATATTTACGATTTTATCTTATTTTGACTGACTTCTAACAAGTAAGTAGTTCTCGGATGTATCCTTGTTCATCTTTTAACAGAACTTTTGCACTTAACAGCATCGATAGAGCTTTTTTTGGTAGGAATATAATCGGCATGTTGGTGTAGTAATTAACTAATTAGGTATATAATCAAGGTACCCGTAACATTACGTACTGGTAGATTTCTATAATAAGCAATCTATACTAATATTATAAAGCTGAAGAGTTTGTTTGTTTGAATTCGCTAATCTCAGGAACTACTGGTCCGATTTGAAAAATTATTTCAGTGTTAGATAGCCCATCATTATGCTAAGACAAACAGAAGCGGAGCAATGCTGGTAAAACCGTGGGGCACAGCTCGTATAATAAATTGCTGTAGCAAAAATAGCATAGAGCCTGCACATAGACTTGGGAAAGGACAATCCGACCAGATTTTCACTATTATGCGGGAAATCAAATCGAGATGATGTTGTTTGTGTTCGAACTAGTCGTGGACTTTGTCGTCACGTTCGCAATTTGACAACTTGTTATGGATAGATAAACCTCTGTAAAAATATAATGCAATGTCTAAACTAACTCAATGTATATTGTTTGGACTTCGGACAGATCTCAATTTTTCGATGAGATTATAATATCTCGCGAGATAAACTAAAGTTATTGATAATCTTATGGTGAATAGCTTTGTATTATAAATTAAACTAACTGGCTGAACCGACAAACGTTTTCCTATCTTCACGCAAACTGTCCAACGTGTGAAGCTAAGTTTTCTGTATGTTACCGCACAATTTTCTTAATATTTGCTTTCCTAGAAGCCTTCTTCTGATAATTACGTTCACGTGTGATGTCAGTTAATAAGGCATTATTATTACTTAATTTTAAGATCATCATCATCAGTCCATAATATTATACATTCCCAGGTTTATGCCATATAGACTAGAGTAGATAATTTTTGAAACAAAAAAAAATCGCAGTCGGATGAAACCCATTAGAAAAGGAGGGGAATATGATAAAAATGTAAGGAAAAATAAATTACGGTCAATCCGAGTTCGGGAAGTGGGAGGGGGGAGCTTTTAAGAGAAAAAAATGGTCTCTCTCGATTTCCGACAAAACTACAAGTCCTACGGAAAAAAGTTCAATGGCAAAGTTGTAGGTAATAAAAGGATCTACAACTTTTGTATTCACAATTTTTTCACATAACCTAAAAATTTAGGTGAAAAATTCAAATAACCAAGTTTTTGGTTTTTTATTTTTATCTACTTCAAAATTTATTGTTTTTCTACGAAATTTGGTGAAAACTTACTTTATTATGTCCCAAATACACTGTAATTTATTTGATTTAAAATATTTATTTTTTCGCCTTATTTTGAATTAATACCAAAAAAACAACCTAATTTTCAATTGAAAAGTCACCCGTCAAAATATCAGCTTTTTTCAAAACTTTGGGGTGCCTTTTATTCATTGAAATCTCTACTTTCATATGGTGTAAAAAAAATAAACACCACCATAGTAAATGTTCTCAGGAAATGCATACAAACAGTGTGAAAATTAGCTTTTACTAAATCAGGCACACTTCTCGAACTCTATATCTTCTCTTGTATCGGTTTTTCGGAAGTATTTCAAAAGAAAAATAATTATCTGTTCTAAGTTTAATATTTTACAGCATATTCAAAAGCAAAATCGGAAATAGAGAGAAACCATTTTTTTCTCTTAAAAGCTCCCCCCTCCCACTTCCCGAACTCGGATTGACCGTAATTTATTTTTCCTTTTATTTTCATCATATTCCTCTCCTTTTCTAATGGGTTTCATCCGACTGCGATTTTTTTTATCTTTTCATTATTTTTAAAGGCTTCTACCCCAGTATAATAATCCACCACGCTGGCCAAATGCGGTTTGGCGGATGACACAAAATGTCGTCGAACTTTTGATTCTTCGACATGTCGGTTTCCTCATGTTGTTTTCCTTTACGGTTCGAGTAGTGGTGATGTTACAACATGCGCTGATAAATTTAAAAATCTTATTTCCTGCTAGCTCGCCTGGTCTTGAACCTCAGACTCATCGATTTAAAGTCCGAGATCTCACCACTGCTCTAAGTAATTTTAAGATAAATTACATTTATTTTATACAAAAATAAATTAACCGTTAAATTTTTAATTTTTGAACGTCCATAAAATAGAGGATGTAAGTAAGTATGCAGACCAGCTTTCGCTCTACATAAATCTCATACAATATGTTGTTTATATGCATTTTATTTGGGCAAAGTCAGGACTTATCACTAGAGTTGCCATGACATTTGAGATTTCAATAAATTTCACACAATCTTGTTCGTTTTGTGATAACAAAACTAACAGTTTATCTTAATGTTTTTATTTTATCAATCTAAATGATTAATTTACGATAGATCGATCAAGCAATTAGCACGTCACTAACGTAATATAACGTTTTAATAATAAATGGTTTCGATCGTGTTCAAGTTTGAGGCCTTTTTACTCTACCTATACAGTAAATGGAGCCAATATTTTTATATAATTATCTATTAGCATAATTATGGAAAATTAATAGGAATGGGGGTTGGTTTCGTATGAAAATAAACTACATATAACAATGAACGACATAATATTTCAAATCCTTTACAATATGTAATGTTAGATTTTTTTAATACTACAACATGTGAATTTGTAGATATCCCACATGCTTATTTTAAATAAATAATACCCTTTACAATACCGCTAAAAATGTAGAGTGACCACAATATATTCTAGCTTAGGACCATCTCAATTGACATTCATCTAAATATCCGCACACATATCTTTTCTCTTGTGTCCAGCAACTCCAGCAAATCCACACACACACACACACACACAAGCACTTACGTAGTGGGCGGCTGTTGCAGACGACTCTGGTTGACGTCATCAACGCTCCCCACATACGCCGAGTTCACATACACAAAATCCACTGTCTTCGCGCCCTGGCTCTGCTTGTAAAAGGTGTTCGGTTCCACCCTCACTGAGGGTATACTGGGCCCCGGCTTCGACATCACACCAGTCACAACAAACACGCTCAGAGAGCCGTGAAGTACTGGAGCCAGCTATCGATGATAACGGTTATCTGATAAGCAACGCTTGATCAATTCGTTCAGAACTGTTGGGGAAACATTCTTTGTTATAAATAGATTTTATGATGTTTTAATGACAGAGTGATTAGTGTTAAGCTGAGCAATCCTACTGTTATGAAAAAGTAGTTTCTTAACAGAAAATATCTGATAAGATTTTTTTACCATAATTTATTGGATATTGGATTTCTTCAGCTGTATTTCAAACACGTCTATATGTCGTATCATATTATGTTATTATCATGAAATTCTGTACAAGAGAATGAGGTCGACTGAAATGTATTCCAATGACGTTTCCCGAAGTAGATTTTCTAAAAATTAAAGCTTGAATTTATGGAGGGTTGGGTGTTTATTTGTAGAAGAGAACGTTGAAAAGTATAATAAAGAATAGTACATTAATAAAGGTAGAAGACAATCCAAACTTTCACGAATAATACTAAACTATTGTAACATCATTCACCTCCATTTTTATAAACCATCAATCTCAATGAAACCTTAATCACTACCGAGCAGATAGTGCACGTCATAAACATCAAAAACGGTACATCCAAACTAAGGCATATTGAAAAGCCCTAACGAGATGACAAAAAATGATCAACAACGTTACATAAGATGCGCCATGTATGGTGGAACTAACGAAGGCTCGGCACGCGAACCTTCCGCGTCTGTTTTTGTTCCACCCATAAGGAGATACATGCACGTGATTTATTATGAAGAATGCTCAAATTGAAATGCTGCTGATGCATCGGAACGTGGTGATTTCTTGAGACATCGTTTGAATTAAAGCATTTTTGCAAGACTGTTAATTTTTTTTCTTTTGCGTTGGGTAAACATTTATCTCCTTAAAACGGTTTTGCCACTTCTTTGCCTACTTATTTTAAAGATACGGCTGTAGTAATTTGTCTTTAACTATATTCTGTTTCATTAGTTTTTGCATCTCACGCTACATTCCATGCAATACCTATTATCGTGATTCATACATCATTTTACAGAAATAAAATAACCATAAATTAATTTGAAATTATCGCATTATAAATCATCCGGTCGACTTATAAAAGGTGAAAAACGAACGCTGGGGTTAGCGTGAAGTGGGTAACACATTCCTCAGACCAGATCGTTTCTGTGACAACACGCTTGGACACCAAACATGTTTCTATATTTGTTTTCCCACGAAGTAATAGGTGCAAAAACAAACAATTAGCATACGATCTATCCTGTGACGCTAATAGGCGACACATGCCTGACTAATTCCTGCCCAGTCCTTTGTTTGCGCTTTTAATGGTTGAAAGCGAAGCAATGTCTCAGTACAGGTGAGATTGTAGAATTTTAAAAGGATTTACGGTGCGCTAAAAGACTCAGAACTATCTAGAATTTCAGTAAATGAAAGGCATTAGTAATTTATACTTCTGGTGCGGTAATTCTTCGAAACCAAAGTTCAGAATTTGGAAATAGGACTTAATAATAAATATTTATATTAATAATTAGTGCTAGTAGAGCATATTAAATGTTCGTAACTCTATTTTCGATCATGCAAGTATCTTACAAATATTACATGACACGGTCAAAAGAGAACACTTACCATAATATTAGGTACATATCATAGATTTGTAAGAGCAAAATATTGAAAATTATAAGAAAACATAAAAAAAGAAAAATAACAGAATTTAAATAAAGGGCTACTGATATTTATGTTTTAGGATACAGAATTTCAGAAACTCTTGTGACAACAATTTTTTCGTCATGAAAACTTTCACTGTTTATTTTCTTCGTACCTATAATAAAAGTTTCTAAAATTATGAAGATACATTTTCTTTCTCAACAATCTAAGCTAGAGATAAAGTATTATAAGTGTCTGTCTGTCATGTAAGTCATGGCGCGTGATAAGACCACCAGTTGTGTGTACATTGACATAATTATTGTAGGATTTCCTATGTATGGTTTTTATCTGTATCTGCATAGTAAAGCTGATTTATTTAATTAAAGCAATTGAAATGTAATAACAAATCAAGTGGGAGTAGCAAAAGTTACACAATTCTAGTCATCTTTTAAACAAATGAACCGACTTAATTTTAACAACGATATGCTATTTTAATGGCGCACACCCTATACTTTAGAATGCTTATTATATCGATATATGTATTCTAAGTCCTAAACATTGTTTAGGCAGCACTAAGCGCAAACATATTATATCATGTTATTTTATGTAAGGTTAATTAGCGATTAAAAGATTATTAACTATAGTCACATCATGCAAATATTTCAAAATTATTATTGTTTAAAATAGAATGGCATTGATTAATCACTACATTTTGAACTCGCTTAAAGAGATACCCATATTTCCACTTAAATTTATGTCCACTTTAATTTAAATTTCACCAACCACACATTGTTTTCCAGAAAATGGAGCTACTCCACGTGATAATAAAGTCGGGACCTTCACCACGACCTTTAGCCTGGTCGCTTGAAGTGTCCCCTACAGAAGCAGCAGATGACTGGCGTCTGCTCCGAGCATTTGGAGACAGGGACCACTGCAAGAAGCTTTGGGACCTCCGACCAGAGAGGAAACGGAGGAAGGTCCGAGCGCAAAAGGGAAAGGAAAAAGTGTCCTGTTCTACGCAGTTTGCGAATCCTAAACCTGTGGAGAATGGAGAGGTAATTTTGTATGTGTTAGCATGTTTGTAGGTATAGTGAGCTAGCTGATCTTGGTAAGATTTGTGTGGTGTGAGTAATTTGAGGCATAGGGTGTGTATTGATTATAATATGGTCATCATAAGTAATGCAAAAAATATTGAAACTGAGATCCAGTTAATATTTTATTAGGAAATAAGTAGAATTTTAATCTTAGAAAGCATTGTGCAAAAAATATAAAATTAGTTAAGTACTTAATAAGTAGACTAAAGATAAAAGTTATCTTTATTCTTAATCTTCTAATAAAACACTATTATTGCAGGTAGTAAGTAAGGCGATTTTCATTACAAAATAGCTTAATACTTTAGAATTCAATAAACACTTGTTAACAGCTCATAGGTGTTACTCATACCTATCGGCTATCATAACAAATACAATATCACATCTGATAAGTGATGATAAGAATAAAAGTAGCTTTGTTCGCACTTTCGTAAACTACCTACATGTTTGCACACAATTTATAATCTAAATAATATAACGTTGAACTAACTATAATTTTAGCAATATAATCGTATCTAGAAGCAATTAATTATTATTATTATGAGTCAATTACTACACAGTATAAACTAAAATCGCTTTCTCTGTCCATTTATCCCTATTAAGCTTAAATCTTTAAAAATACGCAACCGATTTTGATGCGATTTTTTAATAGATAGAGCAATTCTCGAAGAAGGTTTTATTTTACAGATGTATGTTGTTTGCTGTTTAAAACATATTCGACGAAAACATAGTCGAACAATTGTAAGGAAAATTATTTAAAAAGAGAAAAATTCTTTAATCGGGCTTATCAATTCAAAATATTTTCAAATATTTATAAATTATTTTTAGTCCAAGAAAATTTTAGATCATAAAATTTTGCATCGGTGATAATATGCACAATACAGAACACAGCTCTACATAGCAAAATAAACATAATTTCAAAATTGGAAATGACTACAATTGTTATTATTTAGTTTTTAAAAAGTTACTTTTTTAATCCGAAATAAATTAAATCCCAATTAAATCTCATTACAGATGCACGTAGCAATCGGGGAAGGAGTAACGGTGCGGCGCGTGCGCATATCATTCAGAGCGACGCACGCATTACCGCATAACTACTATACTGTCAGGGAACTGACGCTGGCCGCGAGGTGCCTGTGCCACGGACATGCAAGTCATTGCAATGTTAACGATAAGGTTTGTAGAATTATAAAGTGTTATTATAGGTGACCCCCTGATGACTATCATGATACTAGATTTATCAAATTAAAGTTAAACAACTATTGAAACAGAACATTAGTTCAGCGAATTATAGGTAAAAACAGAACTGCTTTAAAACTTCTAAATAATAGAATGTACAATGGTACAGCATCATCACCACCATTATTTATATTAGGGATCATGTTGTTTTATCCCCATACTTCCTAACCATAATTATTTCAAATACCATTCACCATTCCAGGGTGCAAAATGCGACTGTCTCCACGGTACTTGCGGCGGGCACTGCCAGCGCTGCTGCTCCGGCTCCAAGTGGCAGCCGCACCGGCCCTGCGCCCCCTCAGGGGACTGCTCTTGCGGGGAGCGGGGGGAGTGCGCGTTCGATGACACGGGGGATGTGCTGTGTGTTAATTGTACTGTGAGTTGGTTAATGAAATGTCAAAAACGTAGTAAAGTTCGTAGTACACTGGTAACTGTAGAGGAAGACGTTCGTTTAATGCTCATCAGTTTTCGGATTTCGGATTAATTTTTAGTGTATTGTCATGTTCTGCTCTAACTTTTAAATGAGAATAAAGAATTATTTAAAAACCTTAATTATAATTTATCAAAATGAATGTGTTTTAGCTTAAAGGAAGAGGTTTATCATAAAAAATATGATCGTGGCCATAATTGGCGATCATATTTTTATTATGGGAACTTTGTCTAATTAGACAAAGTTCCCATAAATACATATTTCACACAGAATTTGTAAATTCATAGAGTTTGCATACCCCTAGCATACCTACAACATTCAATTATTATTTCTTATTCAGTATTAAGATGAACATGAGCTTTTCAACCGACTTTAAGAAAAGAAGGACGTTCTTAATTCGAATGTATAAATATAATGGAACCGATTAGAAATTTGTCCAGTTCTGATCATTTGAAGGCGGTTTAGTTGTTGTTTAACAAAATATAATTATATTGTTGAAGTTTTTATTGTGGTTTTCAGGATAATCGCGCAGGACCACTCTGTGATCGATGTTTGGTCGGATTTTATAATGCGCTCCCTGACGGACCTTGCGTGCCCTGCGACTGCGATCCTGAGGGTTCTGATGGTAATGAAAAATATTTTTCATGTAAAGTTTTATTTTAGAAAGAAAAAAGAAGAAGCTTATAGATTTCGAATATCGCTGTTTATAGTAAGTGTCTTCTTAAACTCGATGAAAGAAGGCTTGCTACCCCACTTGCTAGTGTGATCGTTCTGATGAGCTGCTGATGCATCATCATACGGATTATTAAATTAAATTAATAATCCGTAAAAGTATTATGTTATGTCAAACAAACTTTTCATAAATGAAATGCAAACCAATTAGATATAGACATTAAATAAAGAAATAGATGGAATTTTAATTTTTCTTTCAGGATCATGTAACTGGGATAAAAAACAGCAGCGTGTTCTCTGCACCTGTCACGCTGGCTTCTCAGGTCCGAAGTGCGAATCTTGCGAAGACATCAACGCCGTGTTCCCAAACTGTGTGGTGGATGACACCACGCCAGCGTGCAAGTGTGACCCCAGGGGCATTGTGGATCCTAGTAGAGTTTGTGAAGATGTTTGTGAATGTAAGGTGAGTAATTTTAAATGGAAAAAGAAAATAGAGCTTGATATTCTTGAATTAGGTTAAAAATGTGATATCGATGGATATTATATTCCTAATTTATTCACAGTTTCATTCGCAGAAAAGCAATGACAGAATTAGCAAAAAAATATTTTAATTTTTAAAATTTAAACAGCCGATTATATCCGAATGGCTGTTTACAACAACTACAAGAAAATTGAGAAAATCAAATTCACACTCTAAAAGTTAAATGAACTCGAAAATACTAACTAATAAATATTACTTTACTACTTTTTACTACTAATAAATATTGTAACGTTACGATTTCTGCACTTGGTTTTAAACTATATCTTTATAATGTCTTGTGAAATATTTTTCAGGCAAACGTAATAGGCGAACGTTGTGACGAATGTGCTTCAGGATATTTCGGTCTAAGCGCAGATTTAGCAGATGGATGCTTGCCATGTTATTGTTCCCATCTCGCTGAGACGTGTCGCGTGAACCATAGAGCACATTTGCACCCTGACGTGAGTATTCTTTAACCCCCAGACTTAAGAACATTGATATTATTGCTAATATCATATCATTAAGGAAAGGTATGACAGAATATATTATATCGAAAATATTAAGAACTAAACAGATCACACGATGAATATTGTAGACAGTAATAAGTTATTATTTTGGTATTAAACGGGGTATGTTCAGAAATTCTAATATAGCATCGATGGTTACAAATTATAACACAACAATAGAAATAAAGCAGAATTCGTCTTCTTGACATAAGCGAGGTTCCTTTCCATTATTTTTAAAGTGACTGAATATAAAAGCAATAACTGAATACTTTTGTTTCTGGAGGAAAGGTGGTGTTGCCTTTGGGAGAGGCGTGGCTCATCAGTGACGCAGCGCTCAACGAGACCCTGGAGCCTTCAGTGGATGAGCAGGGAAAGCCTTATCTGATTACTTATGAGGTTTGTATGTGGACATAGATTTAAGAATGGCTCTAAACACATGCTTTGGTGAATTTTGTACATAGTGCTTAATTATCTAAATCTATGATGTAGTACTACTACTTTTAATAGGATTTCGAAACCAATTCCTGATAAATAATTATTTGTATATTTTTAAAAACTATGTAAGTGCCATATTTTTTACAAATAAATGTTATAATTTATAGTTATTTATTTATTACTCATTATAATATGCTTGATGATATCATCATATTGGTTGTATTTTTTGACTGTTGAGTTTTTTCTTCAACAGATAGGTCTTTATCGCAATGAGTCATACGTTAATCGCAATAATGAGAGACCATATTGAAGTAGTTTGTTTAGATTGTAATAAAGAATGATTCATTGTTTTATGACAAATCATAAGCATTTAAAAACTTACTAGATAAGTTGTTTTAAAAAAATGATTTTATCATTTTCTTATTATGCAAAAATGTTCTTATGAGTCAAATAAATCTTTTTCTAGGTAGAAGGATGGGAGTCATTTTATTGGTTGACAAACTCGTTCAGTGGGGAGCAGCTAGATGCTTATGGGAGCGAAGTCAAAACAAGCATGTACTGGAGCGTGGCTCGAGGAGACACTGGTGGTAGCCCCACTGTGGGGCCTGATGTGATTCTGGTGGCAAATGGTAAGATCATCTATGTATATATATATAAAAGGTGAAAAATAGAGCTGCAACAATAATTTATCATTTGAGAAAGCAACCAGAAACATCGCGAGGTACCAACATTTTTATGGTTTAGATGTTTTCGTAATATTTTCGGATGCCATTTAAATTGCAAGTTATTGCATGTTTATTCCAGGTTTTATTTCGTTGTAATATTATTAATCATCTTCTAATAAAGAGCTTTTGTAATATTTTGTTTCGATACTTATTGTCGCCTTTTCAGATGGCAGAAAACTGACGTACATAAACAGCAGTCACGAGTTCCCCGGTCAGTTGGAACTGAGTGTGGTCCTGGTGGAAGGCAACTGGTACTTGGAGAATGAACTAGCAAGCAGGACACAGTTATTGGATGTTCTGAGTGACCTGCGGGCGGTTATGATTCGAGCTCATTATCATAACGATCAGGATGAGGTAGGAAGATGTTTTTTGACGTGAGGTATATCCAAGAATATGCTAACTGCACAGATTGTAGGAATGTTTGTATAATCTTGTGTAGGTATAACTTATCTGTCAAAATATGGTTTTGATACATCTTTTGGTGTTCCTGTTCTATATATTATGACCAAAATTCGGCTGTCCCAGGTGCAAAAAAAATCATTCGGAAGAAAGTTCTTAACTGCTCTATCAGCAATCGAAATGTCTTGTACAACCTTATATACTTAATTGTCTTAAATATTTCAACACAGGTTCGGTTAGAAGGCGCAGAGATCCTCAGCGGGCACACAGCAACAGAAATATGTGCGTGCCCCAACGGCTACGAAGGTGCCCAATGTGCACAATGTGCGTGGACGCACGTGCGCATCCGTCGCGCGCCCTCCGCGCTGCCGGCGTTCGAGTGCGTGCCGTGTGCGTGCAATATGCACGCTGGGTGCACTAGCGGTGAGCGGCTGCATGTTAATATGATACGAGAGTTAGACGTGGTGGTGGTGTAGAAAATTTAAAGGGAAATCGTTTGAGTTTTTCATAGTAAGGTGGCATTTTAAATGTGATGTTTGTAGAATATTTTGTGGAAAATGAGGTAGGGTAAAAAAGTACCAACTCTAATTGATTCTTCTTATTATGACGTAATATTGGCTCGGGATCAGTTTATGTAGAGTCAGCTTACTACCAGATTTTCTTTTTGAAATTTTACTTTGCATTATCCATAAAACGGAATGTCAGAAAAAAGTTTAAAAAATAATTTTAGTATCATTACTTTTTAAATTTGCTTTTTAGTTGACGGTCCGTGTGGAGAATGTCAACACAACACAACTGGGCCGCACTGCGAGCGCTGTCTTCCGGGTCATTATGGGAACCCAGTGACGGTATGTAATCACATAATTTCATTCAGAAATGAAAGTTAACTTAAATTGTTTAAAATATATAATTGCGCTCTCTCAGTTTAACTTTTTGTTATAGGTATATATTTCTTAACCTTAGCCAGAACCAGAAGCGTAGCGTGCCTTGGCGGGGCCCCGTATAAAAATTTGTTTTGGGGGCCCTTAGGAAGGGAAGATTTCTCACAAAAGCACACGTTGGGGGCCCCCTTGGCGCGGGGGCCCCGTATAATTGATACGGCAGATACGGCGGAAGCTACGCCCCTGGCCAGAACAGAATATAAAAGCTATATTTCTTTCTTCATAGGGTGGCTGCAAGCCCTGCGCCTGCCCACTATACGAAGCTAGTAATAACTTCAGTCCAA
Organism: Colias eurytheme; assembly: GCA_907164685.1. Classification (NCBI taxonomy): domain Eukaryota; kingdom Metazoa; phylum Arthropoda; class Insecta; order Lepidoptera; family Pieridae; genus Colias; species Colias eurytheme. Next base: position 33,518 of record CAJQZN010034193.1, on the reverse strand, counting down.
ACTGTGCGCTCGCCGGTGCTGAGGGAGACGAGTTCGTTTGTACACAGTGTCCGGATGGGTATACCGGGGATCATTGTGAAAGGTAAGTAACTGTTATAAGCTCTTTTTTGTTAAATTGTTTTATTAATTAATTCATTTTGATATCATGTCATTGTAAAGAGCATGTATTTTTTTTTCATATAATATATTTTTCGCTCTTATTTTTTATTACTTGTTTCAAAATTCGACTCTATCATGCTAACAGCTACCTCACATGTCTTTTTTTCAAGAGGACTACCTAGACCGTATTAGTTTTTTTTTATAAGCACCTTAAAAGTATAAATTAATACGATTACATTTTGATGTTATTTATTAATATTTACCAGATTCTGAAAACCCAAGGTGCGTACCACGTCAGCAGCTGATCAGACAACATATATTACTTTTGTCATCACTTTATTCTCTAGCTGTGACTCCGGCTACTGGGGGTCACCCACGACCCCAGGCGGATCGTGTGTCCCCTGCGCATGTGGCGGGGGGCCGTGCAATGCGGAAACCGGAGCGTGCCTCGTATGCCCGCCGCACACGGAGGGCGAGACCTGCGATCAGTGCCAGGTATTGCCATCTGTTTTCATGTATGAAATATTAACCTTTGTTGTTCATGAAAATTTGTCTAAGTGTAAAATTCTACCCGTCTGTCAGAATGTGTCCGTCTGTTATGACATAACTTTATTAAAGAAATCGATCAAACTAGAAGAATTATAATAGTAATCTTCTAGTGTAACAAAATATCGATTATCTAATCAGTAATGTAACAAAAGTATATCTATTATTATATAACAGATGGATGAATAAATAATACACTATTTACTAGTCCTTACAAAATATCTTATTGTATGTTTAAAAATTACTTATCCACCACAGGAGGGCTACTACTCCTTGGTTGAGGGGGGTGCGTGCTTGCCGTGTGAGTGCGGGCGCGGTGCGCTCTCGAGCGCGTGTGATGTGCGCACCGGAGCATGCGCCTGCGCACCAAACTGGACGGGCCGAGCGTGTGACACCTGCTCTACTGGATATGGGGGTAATGTTGTTGTTAAATAATATTTAAGTTTTTGAAGTGAATCTTCTTTAGGCGCGTTGAGAGTAAAACTTTAAGGTCGATTCATGGCAATACCGTCACGTCATGGAGTAAGGCGACGATTTTGGTATATTTGAATCTTGCCAAAGAAGTTTCACGTCTGACACGTGTGCTCCACATATTATGGAGATAATGTTTTATTGTGGTTTGTAGTTTAGAAATAAATATTCTAATATAATATGTTTTATGTTTTGATTATGCGTGAGTTATGCTTTCGTTTATGCATTTACAAAATATGGATTGTTTTAAAGTTTAAAATAAGATAAATTGTTTTTAGGCAGGTAATCGTGTTTGTTGGGCTAGATAATACTAATTATGTAAAGTTCATGAATATTTCAATGATCCTTGAAGTTATTCATATGAATGCGCGTATTAACAAAAAAAAACTACATAATAATTTCATGAGATGAAACCATTATTTTTACACATCTCTGTTGATTAATTCAGTTTTTCGAAAGGAACACATCTTATATCATTATATTTACTACCATATACACATAGACGTGGAAGCCGGTTGTCCAGCTTGCCGGTGCGGCGTTGCTGCGCTAAGCGGCGCGTGCGACCCCGCTAGCGGTCGGTGTGCGTGCTCAGAGGGAGCGGAACCGCCCCGTTGTGATACTTGTCGGTTGGAGTACTGGGATCTGAGTTCTGATGGCTGTAAAGGTGAGTGCATAATTTATACTTTGTATGTAGCTCTTGATGGAACTGCATTTTATAGTTAGAGTATGAGATAAAGCACTAAAGTTCCACTTTGCTTTACTTTTAAATTGACTTTGTTGAACCGATGTTTTTTGCCATGGTATGTTATATATTTTAGGACTCGTGTGAGTTACAAATATTTGGAAATTCGTGTGGTGTATAATGTTGTGGTAAGTTTGTATATACTTTTTCTATAACATGATGTAGTTAGGTGTGTATAAACTGATGAGATTTCGAAATAATTATTTGGTGATGAATGTAGTTTCTTACTTATAACGCGGTCAATTAAGACAAAAAATAGTACCTAATCAATTATTAACAAAAAAAAAAATAATTTACGGAGAGACATTCAAAATTTTATTTGCTATCGTAAACTCTTCACCAATATTTGGCTCTACGATAATTTTTACTATTTAAAATGCCTATTTTGATCGAACAGCTAAAGCTGGTGTTCAAGTTATTTATAATTAATTGGGAGAGCAACATTTATGTAGCAAATAAAGTTCATATCACATTTGTTCATATCTGTTTTCCGTAATAATAGATATTATAAGCATGATACGTTTTCAGGCAGCTACTGCTTCAGTTGGATAAATATGAAAGTAATTATAAAACAAAACAATATAAGGAAAATATAAAACTGCACACGTTACGTCTGTCCTGAAAACAACCATAAAGGATCTATACAAATGGCTTTATACGATACGCGATTACGAAGACCACGCGCGCCGCGGGCGCAAACTAGTTCAACAATATAAAACAAACATCAATACAACACACATTGAGCCATCACAATTGTTTAGTAATAACAAAATTGCGTGGCAGTGCGCAATTTGCGTAATGTGGGGCCACCAAGGAGCCGCCTGGGGCCGGTCTAGGTTAGACCTAAGTTATTTTGCATGATCTTGAACCTTTGGCATCCGGTTTTTGATCTAATATGTCTAGCTGGCCGCTGGCTTCGTCTTGCATAGGATATAGAACTGTTTTGGGTAACTGCAACCAAACATATTGTGTTACTAGCTGTGCCCGCGACTTCGTCCGCGTGGAATAGTGACTGTATAGTAGCTGTTACTACTTAACTTTTATTGAGTAAACACGTACTACTATAAATAATTAAAAGAACTGTTAGTAAAATTTATGACTAAACTGAGCAAAAAATAAAAAAGAAATGCCTATTTATTTTTTTACGTAAAATTTCTTTTAAATTATGTCATATTATTTTTTAGGCACCAGGGTCGAGGGGAGCAAATTTAGTTACCTTCCTTTCTTGTATGTGTGTTTTTAAAAATACTCTTTGTTTTAAATATGTTCAGCTGTTTGGCTACTAAGATTGTTAGGCACTGAAAGATTGATTGAAGAAGCAACTCGTTCAGATGATAAAAAATTGTCAAGCGACTGCTAACATTAAATTTACGATGATTTTTTAGATTAAATAAATTACGGAAAAAAAAATATTAAAAAAAATATCGACCATCGATATCGATATTTCAATACCGAACTATCGATATATCGTCCAAAAAATATTAGTATGTAATAATTAATAAATATCGATATTTCGAAATAATAATAGCGATATTTCGATATATAGATATTTTATCAACAGTCCTTTTTTTTTATAGTGGAGAATGCATTTAGGCATACCCAGGGCACTCGGGGGAAGAGCCCTGGGTTATGTCGGACCCACCCTGCTGAGTGCAGGGTCCTACCGACTTGACGGGGTCACGGAAGAATTCTACCATACCCGTGGCCCCGTCGTTGATGCGGCTTGACGGAACACAGTGGGGTTTTGGTCGGTAGGAATCCGACATAACCCACGGCCCCTTCCCCGGAGGCCGTGGGTATCTATGCAAGATTTCCCCACTTAAAAAAAAAAAAAAAAAGGGTCCTACCGACTAAACTCCACTGTGTTCCGCCGTGCCGCTTTATTGACGGGGCCGCGGGTATTCGGTAGAACCGCGTCCGCAGACTTTATCAATTACCCTAAAGTGCCCTATATGTAATAAACGGATGAACCGATTTCTATAAAACATTACTAACTAATTGTAATTCACACGTTGCCCTTTCATATTTTGATATGCCGCTTGAGTATATTATTTGACCACATTCGATTATTGTTCATTCCCACTTTTACCTCTGTAGTCTAACAAATGGATAAACCGAATTGGATAAAAATATAACTAACTGTACTTCACCCGTTATGCACTTTCATTTGATATATTATGTCTCTTAGGTATATGTGACAACATTCGTTTTTTTCATTCCCCCTTTTATCTATATATAGGTATAGTAAATGGATGAACCGATTTTGATTCAATACGTCTAATTAAACTTTACACGTCATGCCCTTTCATTTCATATGTCACTTGAGTATAATTGACAAAATTCATTTTTTTATTACCGCTTTTATACCTATATCAAATACATGGATGAACCGATTTTGATAAAACGTTCACTTTCATTTAATATATATATATCACTTAGATTCGACAACTTTAATTTTTTTCATTCCCACTTTTACCCCTATAGGTAGGTACCTATAACAAATGGATGAACCGATTTTGATACTTACACTTTATCTAAGAACCAGCGTCGGAAAATGTGCTGCCTACCAAAAAACCGCATCTAATTCGGATTACCTGTTAGCGAGCTACGGTGGAACAAACAAATACACACATAGCGGTCAAACACTTATCACTCATCTTTTTGCGTCGGGGCTTAAAAATATATGTAATACGACATAATTTAAAGGACATTTTATGTATAAAATTTACCTAAAAATAAGCATAATTTTAATTTGACCCCTCCCCCTACTACCTCAGCTTACCCCCCCACCCCCATCCCACCCTTCGATATGATCACCTGGACATTTTATAGAAATAACTGTAGCGTATAACAGATAACTTACGTTTTATCGTACACTGTATAATAGTGTACCATAGAATGCCTTAGCAAATGTTCTCCGTGAATACTTAAATGGTCATAACTTTTTTATTTATAAACCGATTGACATGAAATAAACACTAAATGTTAAATGAAGATTACCACAATATATTAGTGAAAACCGCATTTAAATCGGATAAGCCGTTTCTGAGATTAGCGTGTTCAAACATACAGACAAACAGACAAACGGACAAACGGACAAACAGACAAACAGACAAAAAAAATTTTAACGACAGTTTTGGGTTTGGGATCGATTTAGTAATAACCCCTGCTAATTTTTTTTTACATATTTTCATTGTACAGACACCACTTTTCTAGAATTTTATTATATGTATTGATAATTAGCAGTTTTCATTATTATAGCGATTAGCGATGGCTTTGAAGAAGTGTTTTAATTTCGATACATCTAAGGAAAGACATTTTCAAATCTGTACCACTCTACTTGCCTATTTACTCTATACATTTCTTCTTCTCGTATTCCTTCTAGATACCTACCTACGACCCGTGTTTTTTAATGAATGCTAAAAAATTAAAAATCTAACATTGACATAAGCAGCATTCATGAAATTATTTAGCACGCCCGCATAAGTAAATAAAAATGTTCATCTACTCTTCTACTCACCTTATTTTAACATAGTGCTATAAAGTATTACTTTATGTTTATTTTATGTATTACTTTATGAATATTATAAATAGCAAATCATCCAACAACGTAATCAAAAACATAAATAATTCCTCACCCCTTATATTATGCTCACACTTAGCACTTACACCGTAAATAACGAATACAACAATAAACATGCCTGCTTGTGTATCAAATGCTCAAATTTATAAACCTCTGGCTTGTGTCTTTATTTGCTCTTATAAATTTATGGACCGAGCGTTGTAACAATGAACATTGTAATGCAAAATGCAATTATTAAGATATGAAGAATGTTCTTGCAACCATGCAGGTTGGTAGGAAAAGTAGATACGTATTACTAGTCAAAATACTTAAGAGTGATTTTGTTTATTCCAGTTAAACTTGGTAATTACTGAAACGATTTTGTCATTATCATGGACAAATTAACCCAACAAATTATGTTAGGCGCATTAAAATTATCCACAATTTTAATTCAGGCGCTAAAAAAAATATTAAAATCTATCAAAAGTGCACTATAATGCAAGACAGATAATATTAAAATATATATTTAAGTATGGTTTAAGTATGGTTGCTTATTAAAATATATGAGCTAGAAAATTTTTAACGAATGTTAACCTTTAGGTAAGTCCAACGTTGCGTCCAACGCTATTACCAACGCTATTATAGCGTTTAGCTACTATTATGTATTCTGTGCTATTACGCTACCAATTCAGCCGATCTCTTATCGAAATCACTTCATCCGAAGTACATACACACCTCCATTCATAAGTTTACTATATTATCAAATCATACTTAATTCACCATAACACTTAACATACAGCCAACATCAAATGTGATTACTAACAAGAATTAACTGTTAAATAGGTTTCAAGTTAGTCGCCTGCAAGTCTAGTACCTACGCGCGAGACGCCCCAGGCTATTATTAGCGTTCCTAGATTTATAACCAACTCATTAGTATCGCTCTTTGATAAATTATTTACGCAACAACCGTTATGGGACCTAATTAATAATCTGTTTGAAGTAGCGCTTGATATCGTCTTGTTTTCTAGTTCTATTATTTTAAGTTCTGAATTTGTTATAGTAATAAATCTTAAGAAAGGTCCCGAAGAAGTACTCATTAACTTCTATTCAAAGTTTTGTATGTCTGTTTTTTTTTCATTCTGATAGACTAGGTAGATAAGATTAATCAAAATAAAATTAACTGGTGCAAGGATTCCGGAGGTAACTCACACATACGTCCAACCTACTTACGGAATTCCCCTTTTCTCATAAATTGAATTAATATATATAAATAAATAAACATTTCAGGAAAATTTTCACACACAGCACGATATGATGTGCTATGGATACTAGAAGGCTGATAAACATACATATATAATTTTAAATAAATACTTATATAGATAACTAGCGGTCCGCCCCGGCTTCGCCCGTGGTACATGTTTACGTTTTCTCTACATAAGAACCATCCTCGTACTTCAAGGAATATAATAAAAAAAGAATTATCGAAATCGGTTCAGCCGTTCTCGAGTTATGCGCTTACCAACACATTTTGCGATTCATTTTTATATATAAAAGATTAACACCCAGACACAGAGCAAACATTTATGTTCATCACACAAATATTTGCCCTGAGTGGAAATCGAACCCACGACTTCTGGCATGGAAGGCAGGGTCACTACCAACTAAGCCACCCGGTCAGTCAAATTAAAAGATATGAAATACGTAATTAAATAATACCAAAGCGCTCCCGAAACCCAGTTAAAATTCCTTGACATGCAATTAGAAGGTATTCATAGCTAATTACGAATTACTAATTAACAATAAATTTATTAGGAACATTAGAATCGCTAATTACATTCTTCGTTAGAGAAACAATGCAGGGTATCTAGGTGTCTAATCGTATGGTTCCAGTTAGTAGTTTGAACTAGGTTTTGCACTAACATCTGGTTTTATTGATCAGCTATATATGCCCTGGCTTCGTTTATTTATTTATTAATCCTTTATTGCACTTAAAGGGAACATAAACAATACAAGCAATAGCTTAAACTAAGTACAAATGGCGGTCTTATCGCTTTAGAGCGATTTCTTCCAGACAACCTTTGGTACAGTAGAGGAATAAATATAATACATCTGCTATAATAAATTTAGTTAAAGAAATGAGTAAAAAACATAAAGTGGTGTGAGGTTTCTTCCTAATGTAATTAAAACCTATTTAGCAGTTTTTCACGCAAAATTATTAAATAGAAACCTGAAGCTGAATGACCTTCCAAACTCTAAACATTACCCTCTTTCTCGTAGTCGGTTAATAAATGTAAAACACGACTTCCTGAAGTATTATCCTTACTAGACGAGTATTGAGTTACTGGCGTGATACTCAAAATCGTCGAGCGGTTCACGGTCGTTGCTTGTATTATGTGCTCGGATTTCAGCAGTTTTCAAGGATATGTTTCGCGATGATATTTTATCCTTTTTGGGTAAAAAAATACTTTGTAGTTAGTATCCAAACGTTATGGTAATGATGAATTTTATTTCACAAGCCGCTTCTCCCAGCTTCGCCTGGGTTGGAAAAACATGTAGAGCCTACATATTAAGTTTTTAGTTTTTGTATAGATTTTGCATGTCTAAAATCAAATTGAAAATCACTTCGGTTATGGACGATAATGGAGTTTAATCGTTAGAAAATAAACGTTATTTTTTATAATTTTAGCTTGAGTAAAAAAGATTAATAATTTTCATAAATTAAATTAATATTTTTTTAAATTATGAGATAATATGAAAAACCTTAATTATTATGATGATTACGCCAAAGATTTGGTCCCGTCTGTCGATCTTAATATAATTAGGTACACAGTAAAGACAGTCCCTAAAAAACATAATGTAACTACGACCAAAAGTATTTTCTAAAAATCTCAGTACTGGCTAAGCAATTTGCGATAAAACTTTAACGATAAGGCTTGTTCCGCGCACTTTTATCACGACGAAGGACAGGTGGTCTGGCCACCCACTTCTTATCAAATGTTATCAATCAGTGGAGGAGATACCGACTAATTAGTGGACAAACAGACATGCCTTAGAATCGTGACGTAAATGTTAGAAATAAAACCTTACGGCGGATTCAAATTGCGACGGAATTAAATCGCGATTTTTCCCCATAATTTTAGACATCCCATAGAATGAATAATTAAAATAGAACAAGACTAGTTAATAAGAAATAATAATTATTATACAATTTATTATATTCTTTTTTCATAATATACGTCCTACATAATATATATGTATGTAACTATAATTTGTACGAAAAAATCTGAAATAATGTGTGTTGTTGCCGAAAAATAAATTAAACTTAGTAGGTACAATGCATTATGGAAATAGCAGTCAACTACAATTAATTAAGCAATTACAATTATTATTACAATAAATGTTTCAAAAAATGGTTCATGATTCAACAGATGATAACATTATTTGAGTCAACTTACTTGACCCTAAATGTAATTGAATCGTAAAGTGACAGATTTAATCCAAACAACTTAATAAAGCTCAATTTAAAAGCTCTTTGTACAAATAAAATAATTGAACACGCGATATACTCTGTGTAATTTAATTTGGTAATAGAGATAATATTATTATGATAGTTAAAAAATACTAACCGTCTTCCTATATTATTATTCAGGGTATAATTTGATCGGTATTTTTGTTCAAAATTGTTGATTCGTTAGAAATTTGTAACATTCACGAACTACATTCCCAATTTTTGGTGAAAAAGGTTTAGTACGTACCGTAGTAAGTCACTTAGTTTGACTAAGTACATTAATAAAAAGTTTGTAGTTATAATTTTAATTAATTTTGGTATAAACGTAAGATGTCAATTTTTTTCTTCCAAGTATCTAGAGATATTTTCAAAAGACAAAATAATTTAAATCGCAATCGCAAATCGTTAATTAAAAATAATTGATATAATCCCTCAGCCCCCGGAATCACAGACACAATAGAAAATCTATTGTATCGTGGCCCGATCGGGCCGCTCGGTGGTCAAAAAAATAATAATTGATATAAGGTGCCTACATTAAATACATCGTAAGTGATACAGAGTGTTCCTTTATTACAAAATGTGTTCTCATTCAACAAATACACGACGACTCCATTCATTTAACTGTACGCGCATACACACATACGTCCTCACATGCACACGTGATTCGTTGCATTATCAGCGAAGGAATTTGCAAGCGGCCGCTCCAATTAGTGTAACTGTTGTCCCTACATAATATAAACGAGTTTGACACTTAATAAAATCGTCAATTGGGTCGGTTAAAAAGTTTAACCTGGGACTGGTAGTTGGTACAAGCGTGGTAAGTGGTGATCCAGTCATGAGCAGACTGGCGGAGGGAGCGCACGTGCCGCTCGTTCTGTTTTTCCTTACGAGATCGCGGCGATTTAGTTAACACTGAATATACAGGGTGTTTTAATTACTCCATTTATAATAAACTTAAGTGGTAAAAAATTGGTAAACAATAAATGTTCAACCGTAACCCGGATCGGATAAAAATAGTGATGTGCATATCTTGACATGATGTCGAGTGGATAGTGTGAGTGATGTGCCCCTAAAATGCGGTGGTTATTTCTTTTGGCTGCGTTGGTTGTGGTGGTGGAGGGAGCAGGGCCTCGTCGGTGCGCTGGCAGGTTGGCCAGGGAGAGATTAAAAGCAGCAGAGAAGATAAGAGATAAGAGATTCTATATGTTGTGCTGTGCGGCCTCGTGCGCGCCGCAGAGACGGCCGCGACCGACCCTTACCACGCGGAAGTATCAGCCCTTCCATAAAACCTGGTACGGGTTGAAGCATGGTACGTTTAGAGATAATTATTTTAATAGTGGATGTCACAAATATTTTTTAAGACAGAAATAAAAATAGGCTATTTCCTAGAGCCAACAATTAAAAGTGTCAGTTAAGATAATGTATAGATACATTTAAGGAAATTCTCAACTCATTGGAAATAACATTCACGACTGCATTACTATGTCAAGTGTCATTGAAGAATAGAATATATTGCTATCGAGCGTATCACTCGAAACATCTCTATATTGACGACTCTACATGTTTATGAATCTAGGCTAGTCTGGGTAGAAATAAATATCATGATATAGAGTGATATGGTATATGAGTCTTGATAAACAAACATATTATTATTTTACAATCGATTTCAGGAAAGAAAAATAAGTACTAACATCGAACTCTACATCAGTCAAAATAGCATAAATAAAGTAAAAAATAACAATTTATGTTATCATTATAATATGTGAGGATTTAAATAATGAAATTATATTAATTATCTTATGAGATTTTGGAATTTACTTTTACAACTAAAAACGTTAAAGTTATAAAAAATGTTCATTAAATCGTGTAAAAACAATTAAAACATACCTTCATAACACCATTAGACTGAATAGCCTTGTCATTTACTTGGATAGATTTTTTACAACATTAAAAGCTGTAATTTAGTCGAGCATTCCGAATTGAACGCAACAAAAACAATAGCGTGGGAAATTTAACTCAAATTTTACAACTTATTGGTGTTAACTATTAAGGTTTATTGGTTTTTCTTTCGTTTGTTATATTATCAAAACTACAAGAGCAAAAAATGAGTAAAAATAATTAATTACATATTATTAAAGAATCAGTTATTTTTAAAAGTCAATAAAAATAATATTTCTAGCAAATTTTGGTTAGGTTTACAATTCTCAGACTTATGCATACATTAAAAATAATTTATTTTATGAGATAGGTACGTCATGGCTAAAAACGATGGCAATCAAAACTAAAAGCTTAGAAATTGAATCTGTTTGTTTGCATATCCCTCAAAAAACTACTACAGAAAATGCGAACTGAACAGAATTTGATACAAGTTTTATCTTAATACGCTCCTAAAAGCTAAATTAAAGTAATTAGCTAAGTTTTGTGAATGATTAATCCCAATGAGAGTCATAGTATTTCACTAGCATAAAACTAAAATCCACGTTGTCCTTATAATTTTAAAATTATAGTTATTAAGCACAGAGTAATGAGTGCTTTCAGATTAGTCAGTATGTCTTCATAACTAGTTGCAGATGTATCATTACATTGGTATCTTGATTACTGTATTACTCTGTAATTCAAGCCAATCTAACATTTATTTTATTAAAAACATGTTACTTTGTATCGATTCTATCCTTGGACATTTATTTGAATGCAATATGAAGGAATATTGACGGGAAAATTATTTTGATCCGCTCATTGAATAGAATATGAAATGCCACCTTAGCAAAAAATACTAACTAGGATCAGTTTACAATCAAAATTTGAGCTTTCTCTATAAGCTTTTCATCTGTATTCTGTTACGTATCTATATCTTTATAAAACATACATTTAAATACTTTTAAAACAAGATTATCTGATAATTATTACAGATAGGAATGCTCTAAAATATCTTCATGTAAATACAAAAACAACTATAAATTATATTCTATGTCATCACGACACGTGCGAAGCAATACTCTGAATTACGTACGTAAGATGACCCACATCGTATTAGTATAGAGATATGATAATGCCAATAGTTGTGCTACGCAGAGCTTCCGACTTCCGTTCGTACTAAATAAAACGCGATAATAATATTAAATATACTAATCCAGTCGTATTGTTCCTTCAACTCGAAGCTACTTTCACGTAAATTTTTTTTACGACGACAAAGTTTCGACCATTTCCTATTGATAGTGGCTGAAATAATATAAGTACATTGTAAAACATGTCTTTTTCTGATTGACTGTGAAAAACGTGTCAAATTACTAATATTACAAAACTGACTCCTCATGTTATCATAAAAACAATTTTCAAGTGTTTAAAAATATACATAACGATTTACAAAACAACAATAAATTTTATCGCAAAATAATATTTTTTTACCAAAAGCGGAACAATCTAAATGAATGAAACTTCTAAAACAACGTAAACTTGTATTTTTATGAGCTTATCGCACGAAAAACGATTTTTATGTTAATTTTTTGGTACAGTCATGCACGAAATAGCTTTTATGATAAAAGTTTTATTACAGGCGCAATTTGTTTGCCTTATTGAGAATTAGTATGAGACAATAAATACAAACAACGGAAATTCTTGTAGTTTTGACAATAGATAAATATAAAGAAAATCCTTAAGGGCAAAGGATTTAAATATGCATTTATAATCACTTCATATACTGCGTTTTAATAAATTTTAAACACATTTATTAATAGTGCGTAAGTAGATATCGTCCATTATAAACAACTTTAATAATCTTAAAAATTTGTTTCAGCCTATATTTTTCGATTTTCCTTTATATCCGCCGTGCGGAGAACCCAAAATAATTTATAAATATACGATACAAATATTCAAAATTATATTGTATATTCTACGCGAGTATACATTATTATTTATTAATTTATTTGAAAAGGAAACTGAAAGTAATATAAGAATATTTGAAAAAAAATGTAGTTAGTATCTTCAAAGAAAACTTCAAAGTTTTTCATAATTTGCCATAATTAAGCGCGACTGTACCCACATTACAGGAAGATTTTTTACGCGAATCAAAAAGCAAATTATGTTCCAGAATCCATATCGACCTTTACATATTCGAGCCGTGATTTAGGGTTGTCACGTACGCGCTCTTGTTAACTTTAAGTTTAAACCGACGTTTTATCACTCTTTTATTTAATAAATTGGCTTCTTTTATTAGCTGTGTTTTACCTGAAAATAAAACACATATTAAATACTTACCTATATTTGAAGCTTACTTCATTGAGAAGGTACCTAGCTTTTTCCGCCTATTTTGCCCTCTCTTTCCGTTGTATATATGCTATCTCTCTCGCACACCTCTCCACCAGGTGGCGGGGCGCACGATAATGTGCGGGCGCTGGATGTTTTTTCATTGAGTCGAAATCCACAACAGGTGGACGTTAAGTGTAAGCTTCAAATATAGGTAAGTATTTAATATGTGTTTTATTTTCAGGTAAAACACAGCTATTAAACACTTGACCGTAATTTGAAGCTTACTTCATTGAGACCTGTTTGTTACCCACCTGGTGTACAATGTGACGCCAATGTGAATTTGAATACATAAGTAATTACTTATTTCTTTATTTGAAAGAGTAAGGTGTGCAGATAGTATAACCAGCTAATAAATCACACAAATTTTTATATTATATAATATATTAACAATCCCAGATGAAAAGTTAATCAAATAAGAACCAAAAAGTTAATCATAATGATTAAAAGTATTAGAACTTATGAGATTGGTTCAAGCGTACCTTAGTTAACCTTTTGGGCTTGAAAAGTTAAAGTTACTACAATTTTCACTATCTTTAGCGTAAATCTGCGAAAGCGCCAGTACCTAACGACTTTCAATTACGCATTTAGATTTTACTTACAAAATGAAGCAACAGCTGATCCCGACGAGGCAAAAATACCTCAAACTCAAACCTTTATTTATTCAATTAGAACTCTGCAGAAGCATCATTGAATCATCTTAACATAGAATTACCAAATGTCTCAACTCACACAGTTTTAACCCAACCTGCTACAAGCGGACAAGAAGAGACCTTGGTCCTTACTTTTGGGGTCAGAAGTAAATTTAAAAGGTCACCCCTTGAATAAGGCAATAAAATAACAAAACAGGTAAATGGTTTAAATTATAATACAGATTTTTAACATCCAACTAAACCGTGCGGTATCTTTTAATGTTTAGAGCCAACGTCGCAATCATAATCTAAACATGGCTGGTACTTTCAGTACAATGCATGAATTATTTATTTAAAACTGATAGGTCATAAACTCTGTACTGGAAACAAATATACTGAACTCAAGAGACTAAAATGATAAAGAGCTTATCTGTGTCCCAAAACTGCAATTACTACAGCTAAGTACGTTACTTTTAATCAATTCAGTTTTAAGATATAATTATGATTTACATCAGAACTTATATACCGAAAGTCTCGGGACTACATAACGTGACTTATTTATAATAGTGTTTGTGCATAACACTAGGCAGTCAACAGCTATACGAACGTCAGATAGGAAAAGAGCCAAATTTATCCAGTCAGTAGTAAAGGATTTTAACTATACTTATTATAATTCAACCAACTACTACTAGCTACTCCGTACGTCTTTTGGGTAGACGGAGGCAAATAGGATTTTTATTCCAACTATATCATTTGATATTTTGAAAATGTACTCCACATTTTCATACCGTCAGAGTCATTTTGCAGATTATAGTGGTGCAGCACTGAACACTGTCTATTAGGTGACTGGTGCTGCTGACCGGGCCTTCAGTTCCGCTTTCCAGAATACCTTCACCCTTCTAGGTGCTACTACTACTGAAATAGCGGTACTCTATCGCGTCGTTCAGGTCTCTAACTGACAGGATTTCTCATATTATCGTAACAACCTCGCTCGTTCTAATGCTGGGGCCACACTAACGGGAAATGCCATTAATTAACGCGATAATGGACGTTAACTTTAGGTGTAGCCAGTATTATTTAACAACGGCATTAACATTGCCGTTTGGCGAGGCGATAGCTTTATCGCGAGAATTAACGCAATGAAGCGGTCACACTACGTCCATCTTGCTAGAATTTTAGTAAAATTAACGCTGTTTTTATCGCCAACAATCGGCATTCACGTTGACCGTTCAAGTGTAGCCACTCACTTAACGCCTTAAAAATTATCGGAATAATTATCGCGATAAAGGGCATTAGACGTTAGACGTTAGTGTGGCCCCAGCATTACGAGAACAAATTATCGCCAAGGAATTCTGCTGCAGGATAATGGCAAGAGAGATTATAAGCTTAACTATGCATTATTATGCTCGGGAATATGGTGGATTTTGAATACTATCGTCGTCTGAAAGTATCTCCTTTCGATTAACTTCATTAAGGATGCAGATCTGATCCCATCTTTGTTCCGTAGGAATGCTACGACAGTCTAAACGTTACACTGGACAAAGAAAATTGCCCTAAATATAGTCTGTTGTTCCAACATCCGTAATATGGCTAGCCTACCTTGCTAGCCCTTGATTGTAACTGCTACCAATGCAGGCATTGCTCTCGTGTTGTCCACCGTTGTGCGAGTGCAAAAATGAAGAACAGAGCTCGTGGGGAGCTATGTCCAATGAATCTGTGTTAAGATTATGACAGTATAGGACAGTTAGCTGTGGATGCGAAGACAGGACATTACTTTATTCATCCGTAAACACGCGAGGCAGCCACGGACAGCGATATAGCAAGAACTAAACTAGCAAAGTTTAGTTCGCTTACCAGACTTATATTTTAAAAGCCGTATAGTCTGTACCTACTGCATTTCATTTATTGCCCCCCCCCCCCTCAAAGCAAAGAAATGAACAGTCATTTGGCAGAGCTTTCTCGTTAGGGTAGGGGTTCCAAGTAATATCTAATAATAAGAGGCTTTTGTTTAGATAGATTGACTTTCCGTTATTTATCCTCTATCCTATGTAACTCAACAGTCAGTATTCTCAGTATTCGTTGAGTACTTAAACGTTTTACGTAAATAGTTGTATATAACTTTATTATACAATAAAATAATCCTGGTGGGATGACAAGAAACTTGTCTAACAAACGATTATCCTAATCCCTCAGCGATTTATTGTTTGAGCCCTGAAGAAAAATCTCATGGGTGCAATAATGAGGTCAAATGGGTTGAAAAACGAGTCAAATAAATTGCCTACAAGACCGGGCAACTAAAATAGGCCTATGAGAGGTCAAATATACGTAATCAATCGTTTGAAATTTGAAATTTGATTTTGAATCAATCGTCATTTGTTACATTCAATCGCTTTGCGATTAAAAAATCTCTTCCGATGTTTTTATATGAAAATTGGTCGGCTAGTGCCATTGAATGACGATACCAAACATACCGTTGACACAAGGCTTGGTGACAATCCTCGAAACCACCGCCACAAATCATCTGCGAGATGATATTTGATCCGACTCGCCTTCCTTTGTTGTGAATAGGCTTTACATTGGTAAATACGATTTGTTCAATTCCAATTTCCATAATTGGTAAACCAATGGTGGTTTCCTGATTCCTGAAGCGTAAACTTTTAGGATACGAAGTATCAATTTCATGCGCCCATTATTTGACGTCTCTAACCTTTATTGTATTTATTAGGTCATATTACTATACTGCCCACTGTGAAGAAGATTTCAAAACCTTTTTCTACCTACCTTAGAAGAGTGAAGATCCGATACGGTCATATCCAAAACTTCTTTCGTGGGTCCTCGTTGACGATAGCAAATATCTATGATCATTTTAATGATCAATCCTTTGTATATTTGCACCAATCGCCATCAAAGCCCCGCGAGGGCTGATATATATTTGCACCATGTCTCCGTGAGGTACTGTTGTAGTCAAAGCCCCGCGAGGGCTGATATATATTTGCACCATTTCTCCGTGAGGGACGGTTGTAATCAAAGCCCCGCGAGGGCTGATATATATAAAAGATGGTGCAAATGCACCATCTTTTCCGTGAAGGACGGTTGTAATCAAAGCCCCGCGAGGGCCGATATATATTTGCACCATTTCCCTGCGAGCGACAGCTGCGCGAGGGATGTTTGTAACTAGAAATAAGTACGGCCTGCCAAAAAATGCTTAAGAGACACCCTGCGAGGGTGGATTTGACCTGGCTAACCCCTGCGAGGAGTAGTGGCCACATTTATGTATTCTGCTTCGAGCAAGAATACACCTTAGTGCTAATATAAAATTAGCAGTAAATAATCATTTAAATAATATAGCAATTAACAAGGTCCTTTAACTTATTTTCCAATGTTAGCGACAACTGTCCAGGATGAATTAATAAGAATTGATTTGACAATGGTAATTAATTATTATGTTTATATAAAAAAGAACTAACTATTTAATAAATTCATAATTCAAATCAATTCACTAAATTTTAAAATGAACTTCGATTCATATTTATTTTTGTTCATGCAATCGATGTAACATTTAGTTGCTTTATATCTGTTAACATTCCTTACGAACGCAACCATACCGTCGTAGGACGTTATATTTAATTGAACAAAATATTCTCCACTCACCCGCAATTTTTTACTTTTTGTCAAGGTGTACAAGTTTATAATATTATTCTAAAACGTTAGAAGTGAATTGTAAATCCTTTGAAATAAATGTATCTAAATCTAATTTATATTAAGGTATCTCGATAATTATTATACGATAACCCTTTCAGCACAAGTTCAGTAAACCAAAGAATTTAATTGTAAAATTTTGGTACTTACTCGTTTAAACAAAAAAGTTGCATCATTTGAAACATAGGAAACGTAATTTTCAATCAAATTAGCCGTGTGTAATATGTCTATTTTCACATAAAAACGGATCAGAATAATACTCATAAAAGGACACGTATAGACTACGGATAGTTTTGAATGTGTGGTACATTCATGGTACGTATCTACTATACATGAGCGAATCCATCATTATTCAGTTGAGCGGTAACTCCCGTACGATTTATAAAATAATATCACAACATGTTCTGACATGTCGTGACTCGTGACTTCTTGGAGCTGACTCATCTCGTTCGATAATTTTTAGTAATAAACTATTATAGGAATTCCGAACCGTTCCTAGCGATAACGACAATGTAATAAAGTCGTAGCAATGGATTGTATGCCTGTAAAGCTTTGAGTTGGCTCATATCCATACTAAGTAGGTATTAATTGTAATTTTTCCAAGAAAAATTCACTTGTAACCTTGTAATAAAAACACATTATTAAAAATGACATAAATAATTAAAAATATCTATATACAAGAGAGGGTATTTGATATATCTAGTAATATCAAATAATCACAAAAGTAATATTAACGATTCGAGTAAAGCCGAACGGTAACACCGTTAAAATAGCTTTACTCACAGTATTAAAAATTCAAATATTAATTAGTACATATTGCATAATGAAATATTTCAAAAGAAAAGTTACTATTTCAAGTAAAATGTAACGGTTGTATCGTTAATTTTAAATATCTTTATTCATGCTATTAAGTATTTAAGCATATTGAAAAATAAACTATTGCTGAAGGATTCATTAAAAACCTCAGCATTTTAAATAAAGTCCAACGATTATACCGTTGACTTTAAAGATTTTTACTCATTCTTAAGTAAAATATTATTTGAATAGATGTAAAAATAACTCACTGTACCGATCCGACGGGATACACTTTTTAACACTTTTAGCACTTGCTTTAAGCAATACTTAATAGCACCAAGGTTGTAGTCTTGTAGACAACCTTCTCGCGGCGGAAGCTAGACGCCAATGAAAAAACATCCAGCGCCCGCACATTATCGTGCGCCCCGCCACCTGGTGGAGAGGTGTGCGAGAGAGATAGCATATATACAACGGAAAGAGAGGGCAAAATAGGCGGAAAAAGCTAGGTACCTTCTCAATGAAGTAAGCTTCAAATTACGGTCAAGTGTTTAATAAGTGAATTTGAATTTGATGAAAAATGTTTTCCAAATGTTGGCAATGGTACCAGTATAAAATCGTATAGAATAAAACAAGGCTAGTTTTATATTCAGACTGATGCCTTTAAAGCATCAATAGGTAGTTCAAGGCAAGTATGAGCCCCTTTTTGTCCTAATTTCAGTAGGTTTTTCAAATCGTTAGTCGGAATTATTACTGGCACAATATCTATCTCTTTCAAAGAAGCTTGTTCTTTTCTTGTATCTTTAGGCAACCCTATATAAGATCTTGCTATCTGTCCACCGGTCGTTGACCCCAAGAATTTGTGCCGCTGCCAAAATCATTCATACTGGCTTGATAATTCAGACGAGGTTATTAGAACGGGGTTTAGATAAGCTGTGACCTCATCCATTGAATAGGCGGGTCGTGCATTTTATTATAAACTAGCTGAAGCCCGCGACTTAGTCTATGTCGTATACGAGATTGAAGAAAGCAGCGCCGTATATTTTTTTCATGATAATATGTAAATATATGTACCTGTCTTAAAACTACTGACCAGTATAAACACCAGCTGAAGTTCATATAACAAAATATTGATGTATACTATACAATCATTTGGCTATTAGAGAGGTTGCTTTGTGTCTGGGTGTTACATAATATCTATATAAGTATTTATTTAAAATTATATATGTATGTTTATCAGCCATCTGGTTTCCATAACACAGGCGAAAGCTTAATATGGGATCAGATCGTGCCGTGTGTGAAAATTGTCCTGAAATATTTATATTTATTTATTTTTATATATCATTTGGAATTATATACCTACTTTAGAAATTTATACTGTCTACTATCTTACACGTAAAAATGTGTTCAGTCCCCGATAGTTATACAGACTACCTACCGAAATAATACGTATAGGAATAATGCGCATAACCTTAAGTTTAAACCTTAACAAATCCTCGGTTAAAAGTGTTCAATAATTTAATTACTCGAATATAGATACATTAACATCAATCACGTACCATTCTTTTATGACAGACCTCAAATCGTTACCAAGAAACTAAACAATTAATTACAATACGAATAAAAAATAATAAAAATATCATTCACATTCGGCTCGCGAAACTATTTTTTACTACACGATAACAAAAACTAGTTTGGATGTATTTGGTATGAATCAAATATATTTTTGGAGATACCAACATTTCTTGACTTCCTTATACGTTTTGTACTGACGCGAGTGTCGAAATTGATGAACAGCTTGAATACAATAATTAATTGCTTTTTAAAAGCACACTTATTATTCTAGGTGATGAAATCATTACATTGTTTTTTTATTGGTGCCCGGATTATGTAGGCTTTTTTCTTAATTTAGCAATTAGATTATAGTATGCTAATGTAAGAGCCCAGTTATATTTTCTTTCGTATCCTTATTTATAAGAACTTGATATTTGATAACCAATAACATGATAATAAAAAATATGTTGTGTTGTTGTGAAGTCCCGTGTCCCCAAGTGGGGTAAGGGCATTATCCATACATTCATTTCACTGATCGATTTTCTTTAGGGACAAGTAGGTGATCAGCCTTCTGTGTCTTGCCAGACCGAGACATTTTTTTTTCTTCGTCTCCACCGGGAATCGAACCCAGGACCCCTCGGTTCTACGCGCACGTGTCAACCACTGTACCAAGGAGGCGGTCAAATAAAAAATATATATGTAGCTAAAAATAAAATAATAAAGAAACCATTATAACTGCTCATAAGAGCGCGGCACATGTAGAAGTAGGTACATATAAATTAACAGGCTTAATTATTTTAAGTCATTTTTTTACCTATCGTGACTTTCTAAGCATCTAAATAATTAAATTAAATTATTAGATACACTTCAAAGTTCACTATGTCAGCCAGTTACATACATGCTTCCAAAAAATATCACATACATCGCTTGAATTATACTTAATCTCCTTTCCTCTTCAATGCTAAGCTCTCTTAAGTTAGTATCTAGTAACTTACGCAAATAGCAAAGGTTAAGCTTTTAGCCTAATAATTGAAAGTGAACTAAACACAGCCTCTCGCCTTTAAACATAAATCAATGTGGTTCCCACGGTAAATCCTCTTATGTATTTATTGCACATAAAAAAGTTACCACGAATATTAACTTAACGTTCTATGATTTAGATTTTACATAAAAAGGTGTGATCGTGTCTGATGATGAGAAAATATTACTTAAATCGTTTTGTAAATTCGATATTTATCCAACATATTGTAGGAAATACAAAGGGTTGCCACGTTAATGAAATTTGCGCATTTTTTTACTTTTTCATGGCATTATTTTTAAAGTGAAACTTTTATTACATCGTCTCAAACTTTTTGGTCTGTGTAGCGCATGTCGCGTGTATCGCGGCTGCCGAGTAGGTATCTACTCGGCAGCCGACCGTCACGCGACATGCGCTACACAAAGCAGTGTTCGGAACCGTTCGAACAGTTTCACTTTTACCGTGGTTTCATAAAACCACACAACATTTTTTTTCTACATGTGTCAATTATTAATTTAAATGGATGAATTTATTCATATTTTCTATTTCAAGTCGTTTTCTATTAGTAAGTAAGGTTATGAACAGACCCATAGCAAAGTTTAAACAACAATGCTAGGTTGTTTAAACTATAATAACTATAACTAACTAATATAACTCGTAATATTATATTGAGCTGTACAAACCTGGCAAATAAAACACGATATAAAATAGCATGTTAAAAAGGCTTAAGTGCACGTGCACATATTAATAAAAATGCAAAACAACATCACAGAGAATTATTACAGCACTGATACTATTACCTTAAATTGAGTGCAAAAAGTAGAACAAAATGTGGGCAGCCCTATAATTCACTCGTAGCAAAACCGGTGCGACCAGCCGCTGGCCGAGCCGAGTAAACGATTCAACGGCACTATTTATCGATACAGCACATCACTAGGATGCATTGTTTCGAACATATTGCTGTGTCGATAAGTTTGGTAGCTGATCTTACTCGGTACTTGTGGTGTTATGACTACATCTTCTAGATATAAGGCATAATTTATCTATTTCATCCGTTTAATTAACTACATCGCATAAAAAATGTAGTAAATAAATTGCAAAAGTAAAAAGTGGGATAATTACAACAAAAAACGAATTCCCATTATTAAAGTAATATGCTTTTGTGAAATGTATAGGTACTTAGAAGCATGTAGATGTCTTTCATTTTCCTTTAGGAAAAACAGAGTTAAAACAATAATTACTCCTGCTCTAAATAAGATAATTATTAAACATCATTAAAATACAGTTAATTACACAAGACACACGTTACTCGGAGAAGTTTTTAATGTAATTAATAAGTTTTTTAATGAAAATACGCATTTTCTTTACTTTCATAATTACAGTCGGTAGATCAAAAGGGATAATAGTGTCCCTATGACACAATATAAACACGTTGAGATCTAGTCATTTTTCTACGTGTGGTTCTTTATAACATCGGATATTGATAATGTCAAAATAATATCGAATAAGTTTTGTTGCGTCCATCTGTTCGTTTGGAGTAATTTCCTGGATTAGGTATATCTCGCATATTATAGCTGACATTATGATATATTCTGAATAAATGCATCTTCTTTAATTAACATAAAAGCACACTAATTAACTACTTACTTACTATCTTTCACAATTTTACTCTATAAGTAAGATATCGATCCAGTCTAAGATCAAAGTCATGAAACGCAAGCTTTACCAGCCCACGCTTTTGATAAACTTTATTACTTGTTCATGATGTCATAACTCAATTACAATGTTGATATTTGTTGTGTGATAACCGTAATTATATCTACTGTACAGTGTACATCTTTATAGCTAAATTTAATGTTGAAGTTGTTAGATTAAAACATTAATTCTGTCCTTTAATTCTATACTGCTTTCGTATAGGTACGTCCTTTATTAAACTATAAATTTCTGGTTTTAGTCCCTCAAATTCTATACTGCTTTCAGATATTTCATTCATAAAACAACTGTTTTAAAAAATAGAGTTTTGTGCTCTTGTCAGCAGAGGCTGCAGCGTTTCCAACCGGTACGGTGGTCCCTAATAACTTTATAATATAGCGATTTAAAAAAAAAACTAGTTGTACATTAGATGATTCATTTTATATTTCTAACCAAAATTACAAAAAAAAACAATTGTTTTTCCAGTAAGATTGTTTGAAAGACCTTAAAAATCTTCAAAAATAGCATCTTTTCCAAATAATTCGTGAATTCCTCACAAAGCCAGCATTGATCCCAGTGGGCCGACGACCTCACGTCGGGAGGTCCTGTACCATTTTTTCTCGCTTATCCATCGGATCGCTCCTTTGTTGTGTGATTACTTTAAAATCACCGTGACCCCATCTGACCTCGAGTAGGGCTGCGATGAAAAAGTGATTACACAACGGGCATTGGCAGTGTTCTAAATGTTTTCAATAATTTCTTTGTCATGAAGTAAAAAATGTACTTAACTTAAACGTCATTTGTTGTGTAACAAACTAAGCTTTTCATAAAAAACTCATAAGATTTTTATTACTTATTCGTATTAGCACAGTAGACCTAAATATATGTTTAAAATGAGCATGAGCAGCATGTATTTAAAATCAAGAAGCATCATTACCTAGTGATTTCTTATGTTTTGTTTACAATAGAATTATTTTAAAATTACAACTAACTACTATATAACACAAATTTTCAATAAAAAATATTCATCGTGTGACAGCCCTACCCAGGTCACGGTTGAGCGGGACATATGAATGAGTCCTTTTCGCGCACTTATTGAATTATCGCAAGAACAACATGCCTTTATTCGCCATCCTGCGTCTATGTGCAAACTGCAACAATGCTATCTTTGTTTGTTTGTTTACTTGTAACACGGGAATGGATATTGAAGCCGGAAAAAGCCAGTGGAATGTAGTGGGAAAACGGATTTTACTGCATTTCGATGCAGACAAAAATTAAAATTATTTTACTTCAAACTGGAAAAATATGTAGAATTTTCTTTCAGGAGCAATATTAAGAGGATATTAAGAGAAAGAAGATTATACTATCTCTATCACTCAATATAAACTCTACTTTTTGATCCTTGAACATCGTGACATCAGCACAATGTTTTCTTTTACAGGACATGATATCTACAAGCAACGGTGATTTGGATATTTAATTAAAAATGAAAATTTAACATTCTTTCCACACGCATATCATCTTTCGAACAATTAAATTAACCGCTAAACCAGCATTGCTCGTAAACATAATAAACGTCATTAATAAATCTCTATCAACAAAAGCATCACGTAAATCTCAAGTTAAACCATTTCAATTAAGTTAATTCGTAATGAAACGAGAGACGGCTAACCTAGATTGCCTTGACTCGCAGGTCACGGTTAAACGTCTTAATAGCCAATAATTTAACAAAGCGCTTGTAAATCCTTAAATTATGGCTTTTTTGCGATATTACCATAGCATTCATTGTTATTAGTCTTCGCTGTAGGTAAATTGAAAACATGCAAACGATTTATAATAGCAAGGATGAAGCTTTTGCATTTAATAATGGGGCTTGATGATTTTGGGATGCTTAAAAGAAATTGAGTTTGAGTTAAATACACTGATTAAGTAGTACTTGGAATGTTACGTTAATGTTAAATGCAGTGGGCTTAACAACAATGCCAATGTTTGTTAGGATGAAAAGCTTGTTTCTTATTCACGCAAAAATATCAACTGATATGATTGGATTCACATATACTGCAAATATTAAACTATGTACTTATACTTATATATGCACATATAAAATTGAATAACTGGTAAAAGCGTAGAGCTTTGAACAATTGACAACTTTTAGCATAGACACAAAAGTATCTCGATCAAAGCTACGTTTCCAGTTAAATAAAACTAAGTTAGGTAAAATAAAGTATGGAGACTATTTGGTAAGATCTCGTAATTTCAAGGGTAAGGTTGGAAAGCATGTCACAAAGGTTAGAAGAATACCATAGAGTCATTTAAGTCATAGACGGGACTAGGGCTTTGTATTGTGTTAAATTTGAACAATACTCACACATACATAGGCCTTTGTCGGTCGTGTCACAGGGCCTTTGTCTCAACTTTCACTCACACTAATGATTGCGTGTAATATTGATAGGGTTGCCAGCTGCTAGTTTTTTTTCACGTTTATTAATTTATGTCGTTTTATTTCACGTTTATTAGAGAAATAAAATTATATTCTGTATTGTAGAGTACTTACTTAAATACATAACTTAACTATAATAATTAAGTTAACTTATTCGTTGAATAGTAGTACTTTAGGAAGAACACTTAAGAGTAAATAACACACATTCACATAAATGTTAATATTATTAGATATGGATTATTGATGATGTTGTTTCTAACCTGCTACATTTATTCAGTGACCATAATAATATTGCAATGAGCTTATTTGTAAAGCATGCAATTTGTACGTGGTATTACTAGCTAAAATTTAAATAATTATTATTTTGTACATTTCCATATATCTTAAGCTGAAGGGTTTGTTTGTTTGTTTGAACGCGCTAATCTTGGGAACTACTTTTCCAATTTGAAAAATTATTTCGGTGTTGGATAGCCCATTTACTAAGGAAGGCTATAGGTTATATCTCATCTCACTGAGACCAACAGGAGCGGAGCAATGCGGGTAAGCCGCGGAGCACAGCTTGTCTTTAATATAATTAATATAACATTACATTATGATCATAATCACGGTAAAAAATAGAAAAACATCAAGAATTTGCATATTATAATATCAAGTTTTTAAGTCTCGTTTTTTCTTTTAATCCATCATCTATTTCGATGAGGTAGCAACCCTTGTTATCTGTCAGTCTGTCCATCAATCATTTGGGACGTGATGTATGAGTATCGGGTTTCGATCTAAGATATAGGTGAAATATTTTTGTCACTGGTGTTATATTATTATAAAATACGTGTCGAATTACTTAGCCTATGATAATGATTTAATCAGAAGTGGCTCGTTATTTTTATTTTTAAAGAACGAGTTGTTAGGGTTGGAATTATCTTTTTGTATGTATGTCTATTCGCGTACCTATAAAAATATATAATTCAACTTTAAAAGCACTTAAATGAATAAAGGAAGCAACGTGGTGAACATATTTAATTGAAATGAAAACTTATAACAAGTGTTTTACCAGCCAGTTCGTTAATAATAAAAACATAGGAAACATTTATTGCTAACAAAGAGATCTATGCAAATTATAAAATACTAGCGGTCCGCCCCGGCTTCGCCAGTGGTACACATTTCACAATAAAAGGTAGCCTATGTTCTTTCTCAGGGTCTAAAGATTATCTGTGCCAAATTTCATCAAAATCGATCCAGTAGTTTATGCGTGAAAACCATACATACATACATACATACATACAAAACTTTCCTCTTTATAATATTAGTATAGATATTAATATCTTAAAATTGTATAGTCAACTTTCAAAACCGAAGCAAAATATGATCTACCTTCCTAAAAAAAGGGGTCGGTTATGTCACTTACAATTACCTTACATTTATACCTATCCATATAATTAACGTTATGTAACTGATCCTTGGCGCATATATAAAAAGCCACAATCATTATAATTACATTCTTAGACAGGAATGTGTGATGTTGCAATAACAAGTCACACACAAAGATAGGTAAAGCAAATAAAGGCTAGCTTATATCTAACTTGCGTCATCAAGGAGTGCTTATAAGAACTTGAGCTGAGTTTAAACTCAAACACTTGAAGACTCTATGGTTCTTTTGATAAGATTCTGATGTGAAAAAGCGCGAAGGATGGTCAAATATTATTTTACAATAATAATTATAAGTGCCCAATTCATCAAATCTGTAAAGCACAAGATACATTTTTTGTTGGCATTCTTACAGTTCAGATTAATTTATACAAAAAATAATAATTGTGCAAAATAAAAATAAAACAAGTCAATAACTGCGTTAAAAACAACCGACTTCAAACTTGCACTTGCAACATTTACAAATACAGACAAAAATGCTCATAAAATAAAAACTACTGGGCCTATCCGAATAAAATTTTTATGGGACCAATTCGACACCATCCCGCATCGAACAAAAAAAGAATCACATAAATCGGTTCAGAAACCACGGAGTAATCGGTGTACATACATAAAAAAAAAAAAAAAAAAAAACATACCGGCCGAATTGATAACCTCCTCCTTTTTTTTGAAGTCGGTTAATAAATATTTCAGGACATTTTTCATACACGGCACGATCTGATTCCTTACTAAGCTTTTCGCTTGTGTTAATTAATATCGGTCGCATTACCTTATTTCGGTTGCAATAATGAACTACTACCGAAACTTCAATTTAAACTAAAATATATGTGTAAATTTTGTAAAACCAATATCCTCGCAAAAGCTTTTCAAAGCTTACCCAATTCTACCTACAATAATTCTACATAGTTCATTGATAATTGCGCATTCAACACAAATTTGTACCACCATCTCACGGTATCAAATACGCAGCGAGTAACGGAAACTAGCCAACTCTGGTGCATTTAAAGCAACGGCAACTGTAAAACAAAGACAAAAACAAGACACGAAATGTAGAACGATTGCATTCCACTTACCGAAATTAAATAGTAATTAGCCTGCGGAATAAAATTTCTGCCAATTGTGGATAGGAATGCAGTTTCCAATGTATTGAAAACATTTTAAATTCCCTTTGCGCAACTTTGTAACCGATATAGCCCAAAAGGGGCTGTCAATTAATTTATTTTTCAGTAGGAAAATGAATACAATTTTTTTTATTGCTTCTCACTAGCTGACCCGGTATCCTTATAGTATCCTTCCATTCTAGAATTAGGTACTATTGCTGTGTAATTATTGAAATTTTTTAGACATTTCGTATTAGGTATTATTTATCTTGCATCATTTAGAAATTATTTACAAACCTTTTTTTGAAAAAACAAAATAATACGATCAACTTTCAATTTGTAGAGTCGCAAAGTATTTTCCGAAAATAATAAAAAAAATTATCTAAAGAATTTAACAAAACAATGCACCGATTTTTTTCAAAACAGCACTAAGTATATTCTAACTTTCTCTGGTCTTTATGACTCAAATAACGCCTTCCTTGAACACCTAACCATTAACAAGACTAGACTCTGTCATAGAGAATTTAATCTTTAAATTATTGACTCACTGGACGAGATGAAATAAATTAAAAAGGTTTATAATTATTGCGTCGATATAAACACTACCTAACAACATTTAAATGCAAAATATTGTATTTATAGGCCAGAAAGTTATTATATATTTCATTCAATTTATAGTGCTGTTGTATTAAATATATTATTTTAATAAAACAGCTCTATATTCATGAAGAAACTTCACATTCAGTGCGAATTTTTTTGCACCTATTTATTATTTCTTATATACTTATAAAAAAAAAACTATTTTTCAGGTTGATGTATTATCATTTTTCGAACTAGTTACAAAGCTTGCTCACAGTTGATATAATTTTATGAAAGAATTCTTTCTTTACCCGCAGACAGAACACAAAGTCACAAACAGATTTCCTGCAAAAAAAAAAAAACTTACATATTACATTTATTAACAAGAATGTAAAATATACATACAAATAATGTAATATAATATATAAAGAACGAATTTTAAATCAGTTTTAAGTCTGAAATTAAACATCAGAAAATACTAAAATATACTACCTATAAAATAACAAATCGGTATTCAGAATAATCCATTACGAAGTATGAATCGTTAAGAGAAATTATCGGTTTTCATTAAATTAGCATTTAGCATATATATTTAATTAAAACGACCGTCTGTCCGTTTAGCGCTTGTTCAAATTTATATATAACATTGCTGGAGGCACACCCTGCTTGAGATATGTTCACTAGTCCTTTCTCCCGGCTTTGTCCAGACGTTATTTGAAGTGTGATTCTATTATTGGTTTTGATAAAACAGTTACGCTCTTAGATGTAGAAATAGTTTAAATAGTTTTTGCCTAGATATTTATAACCTATTATACTATAATATAATATTATATACTTATATATAAAGTAAACTATATAATTATTATATTGCCTTAGTAGTAACCTTGTTAATTGTAGAGTTTGTTATAATTATTTTTTGGTATGCATTTTGGTAGAATCATCAATCAACTAACTACCTATGCTTTCAAACATATTACACGAGTAATAAAGTATTAAAATATTTAATAACAAGGCTTAATTTTAGTTATAGCAAAGATTTTTTTTAGTTATTAAATTACACATTCTTCATGATCTTTTTATGCATTACAAAAGAGCGTTACTAAACATAATTACAATTTCAATCAAAATTACCCATCACAATAAATGGTACGAAATAATAAGTTCTATCAAAGCACTGTCAGTCTCATCAAAAATAATAAATGTAATTATGAGAAGTAATTTGACAAAAACCAGACATTCCGACCACTCGATCGAAGATTTTTTTTGGTATATTTATAACCAGCATATTACTAGACAGATTAAAGTGTTTTATTTATATGAATGCGTCATTAATAGATGCTTTGGATATATCTTAACTCGTAAATAGTCAAGTGGATGCCTACATTTAGTAGCCATTTTTATAGATAGTCCAAGTCATTTACGAAAATGCTTAATACTGATCTTCTGCATGTCTATGAATGACTTCGCCTTATAATATATGGCCAATATATTATACTCATTTTATTCCACGAATTTTATGTGTCTATAGGATAAGGTTTAAACCTTACCCTGAATATTTTATTAAATATACAATTATATCCAACCTTTAGCCCGTAACTTTGAGCGCATGGCATTTGATAAAAAAGTCGTCTCTGCTGTAGGTAATCTATATCTCTCGCAAATTTTATCAATATCTGATCACCCGTTTTAACTTGATCGTGCAACAAATATTCGCCGACGAATAGCTACTCCCTTTCTCGTTTATAATAATTAAGTACTAGGATTATGTACTTAATGCATTTACAAAATTATCTATACCTAATTATTATCTATACTAATATAATAAAGATGAAGAGTTTGTTTGTTTGAACGCGCTAATCACAAGAACTACTGGTCCGCTTTGAAAATTTATTTCGGAGTTAGATCGACCATTTCTCGAGGAAGATTATAGATATATATCATCACCCTAAGACCAACAGGAGCGGAACAATGCGGGTGAGACCGCGGGGCACAGCTAGTAAAAAATAAAATCTGAAATTAATGTCTTTAGTTTGAAGTTCTAAAAGTATTACATTATATAAATTACAAACAAACATTCCCCATAATATTAGCGTATTATGAATCCCAGTTAATGACCGTTAATAACCAGCTGAGTTCTGATGTTAACAATTTCCGCACACTGATTGGTCTCATTCATTCATACAGAGATCAGCATTAACCTAGCTCATTACATGAACTAAGTACTTAGTACTTAGGGTGCTTGTACATCTGAGACTGTATAATAATACTAGCAGTCGCCTGCAGCTTCGCCCACGAGGTCAAAATTAATTTACATGGTACGTATAGATTAAAAGTTAAGATTCTGTAGTATAGACACTCGCATAGAACTACCTTAAATTGACAAAACTGCATGTATTATCAATTCTATCAATTGACTTTACATGAAACTCTATCCGACATTTAATATTATTTAACCGACATTTAAACAGTTTGCAATAAATTCGTTTATTATTATATTTCACGCAGGTGCGCTATGGCCTATTGCCAATACTTGAGTTTAATTCAGTCAGATTTTAGTTAGCAACAAGATTAGGATCTCGACCTAGTCATAAAGTTTTATAGGCAGTAATAGACATTAGGTAGATAGTAAATACAGAAGTGGGCTTTACTATTGCTTTGATAATGCGTAAATATCTGTTAGCATTTGCCCTTTGTTGGTTTAGGTGAAGTTTTCGATTTCCGTGGAATCTATATCTACCTATGTTAAAGAGAAGTTTCTAACTTTTTGTATCTGTAAGTAGGTATAATCTTCGGAAGTAATGATTTGATCATAAAAATTATTTAACAAGCAGAAAGCTACACTATTCAGAAGTGACATTGACAAATTTAGACCACAAATATCCTCTACCTCTAAGCTATGAGTCATACCCGTGCCACATAAAAAAATGACTGTCTACTGGAAGCTTCCACTAACCCTGTTTTTGATTCAATAGCTACTAAACAAAACGCTCCTTTCAATCATAAGACACGCTGACAGCAAATTTGGACCAAAAAATATCCTCTACTCTAAGCCATATCCGTGCCACATAAAAAAATGACCGCCTTCTGGAAGCTTCCACAAACTCTGCTCTAGTTTCAATAGCTATTAAACCAAACACTCCTTTCAATTACACTACACGCTGACAGTTAAAACCACGCTGATGCAGCCAAACCAACAAATCAATATAGGACCAGCCTCACCCGCGGCTATCGCTACCGGCTCCGTTAATTTTCTACTCGATTTACCAGACCATCCATCACGGTGGCTGACCACTTTGCGGTTTTAAAGATTAAAAACTGGTTGGGAAAAATAGAGGATTTGTCACTAGCTAATGTGAGGTGAGGTCATCGTAATGTAGGATGTATGGACTAGTTCACGAATTCTTTTGTTTTGGTCTTCGATAGAATATAATATGTGGTTCTAAGAATCTAGCTTTATGCTGAGTTTGAGGAATATCTATTCAGGATATTTTGTGTAATTTTACTTGGCTATAGAACTTAAACTTTGACAAGGGGGATATCACTATGGTATCTTGCTCAAATGCAGTATATACATTATGGCCTAAAATAACACATTCTTTTCTACAGGGTACATGAACGAATCCACTGTATTCAGCTAGTTTCATTAATAATGATCTTCATTATTTCAATCTCGGTTTATCGACAATTAATTCTGATTACCATTTATGAAGATAGAAATATTAATACGCCATAAAACAGTTTGCATAAATGAAGTAATTATTTAAACATTGGACGCCTGGCGTTGATCGTAAAATGGCGGTGAAACTGAATACACACTAATGCAAGTTTTATGATCATAATCGAAGACAATATCATATTATATTTCTTACACAAAAACACCGGCTTCGCGGTTAAGACAATCAATCTGTTCGCTAAATGTGGGTTTCTAGATCTCAAAATCATCGTCATAACCTTTCGATTTTTAGTTTGTAGTTTTTGAAGATTCATAAATATTATTGTGCAGATACATCGAAGAATTTATTTATTTCTTACAAATATTAAAGCAAGATTAATCTTAATCATTGCAGTCGGTAAAATTCAAACACTGGGCAATTGTTGATAGAAATAGTTTAAAGGTATTTTTTTCGCTTCCACACAGTTCCTGCCATTATTAATAAACAATCACCCTTTTATTCAACTACTGTAATCATTTTAATAGAACTTATATGCGGAATTGAAATAGGCAGGGCAATTGATTTAATTGAAACACGTAAATCTATGTGATCGCCCATAAATAACAATCAAGTATTTTCACACCAATAAACAATAAATTTCTCACTCCGATATTGAAATATAATAGATATTATCTCGGAAATCGGATTTCTTCATCTCGATTTACTGCCAAACAAACATTAGATTCAATGAGCAATATTACTTAGGCTGTCTATACGTGGACGTTTTGTCAATAATATTCAAATATGTTGAAATTTAAATAAGTTTTATAGTAAAATAATTAGAAATAGAATTCAGGCAGAGCTTGTCTAAATTTTCCGGTTATTTCCGCGCGTTTGGAAAAGTTAAAACTTGCAACATGTAAATTAAAGATACTGTTACAAGAACCTAATGGCTAATACACATTACAAAATATATTCCCTAATAGTGACATTCGATGAACTGTGTAACTGTGATGTCCCGAAAGAATAAAAGAAAACTTTTTGGCAAGATTCAAAGATACGGCTAAAATTGTCGCCTTACTCTATGACGTCACAGTATTGCTATGACACGCGAAATTTTACTCTTAGCACGCATAAAGAAGTTTCACTTCAAGAGAAGCGCCTCAACGCAACGTGTAGCCCGTGCGTGACTAAACACCCTAACAGAAATCATAGGTGCAGTTGAATGATAAGTATTTAGCTATAAATACCGTCAATTGAAGCGGTCTAAATAATTTATGGACGGACGGCTAAGCCCCGTTTGACCTGCTAAATAAATGTACTCGTTTGTTGTTCGAGATTGATTTTATCGTATCTAATATTAAACGTTCGTTTCATCTGAAATAGTGTCGGATTTCGCAATTATTGCTTTGTTCTTGGCACGAATGTAGGTTTTAATTGGTGCCGAATATAAGATTTTTAATGTGTTACGGAAGTTGAAACTAAAATAGGTCAGTAATGATAATGATGATGATGGTTTTTGAAGATTGGTCATTAGACTATTTATACAGTGAAACTTTTAGAATTTTTTCCCCATTCGTTATAAGTATTTCTTTCGCCATCCACGTCATAAAATAAATAATTTTTTTATGTAGAGTCAAGTCGAGTTTTTATAACGAACGACATTGTTAGCCTTTCTGTAGAACGGACCATTGAACTGTCCTGTGT